>JAJPUD010024459.1:0-18731 GCA_023553655.1 Myrmecobius fasciatus
TATATATATACATAATGTTAACTGAAGAAAATCACACTTTAAAACTAGAATAGGGCAAGTGGAAGCTAATGACTCTAGGAGACATGAAGAATAAGTGAAACAGAAAAAAATAAATTATTACAGAAAAATGGAAGAAAATATAAAATAACTCACTAGAAAGCAGCCAACCTGGAAAAGACTATTGATTCCATAATTTTAATGAGAATTGGTGATAAATTTTGTCAAAGACTTTTGCTTCATCTGTTGATCAAATCATATGTTATAAGAAATATTGTTATAGTTGATTGTTCTTTTGGTTTTCTTAATGTTAAACTACACATGCATTCTCATTATGAATTCTCTCATCATAATTTATGATCTTTGCAATATATTTTTGTAACCTCATTGTTAGCATTTCATTCTTTTTACATTGCTATTTCTTAGGGAAATTTGTTTATTGTTTCTTTTTTTTTTACTCTGCTTCTGCTCTTCCTGATTTCAGTACTATAACTATTTTATATTGGGAAATGTTTGTGGTAGGATACCTTTCTAAAATTCTTTTTTAAAAATGTATTTAAAACTAAATATCAAATTTAAAAAATAAAAAAAAAATTGAAAGAAAAAGAAAAGAAAAACCATACAAAACATTTTATGTGCCCAGCAGAATATCAAGAAGGATTCAAAATATGTAACAATAAATTTCCTTTTCAAGAAAGCACACATAATAATAGAAGAGATTATACATTCATGAATATCAATGCTAGCTTCCTTCCAGGTCATAGCAAACATTTCTAACATTTTGTTTACCACGTTAGCTTATTTTTTGTTTATTTTGGGGTAAATTTATCACATTCTTAGAGGAGATACAATGTTTTCCACTAGCATACTTTTGCTATCTATTTTTTCTAGTTAATTTCCCCTTAACTCTTCTCTTATTAATGCTATACCACTTGGTGAATGCTTGTTTAATTGTGATATTGCTTCATTGATTATAGTACCTTTTAGTAAGTTTTAGTTTCCATCTTTATTTTTTCTAATTAGAACTACTTTTGCTTTTCCTTTATTTGAGATCAGAATTGTTACTCCTGATTTTTTTTTAATACAACTGAAGCATAATTGATTCTACTCTAGTTTTTTTTTTAATCTTTACTCTGTGTGTGTGTGCTTCAAATGTGTTACTTGCAAACAACATATTATAGGATTCTGATTTTTGATCTGCTCTGCTAACCACTCCTATTTTTGTGGAAAAGTTAATTCCATTCACATTTATAGTATTTGGCTTTTACCACTTTTACCTTTTACCTTCTGTCAATCAATCCATCTCCTCATTTTTTTACTTAATTTCCTCCACTTCTACTTCCCAGGTGGGTAAAATAGATTTTCAACTGATTGTTTATATTATGCCCTAGTGGAGCCAATATTGATGAGAAGTGACATTCAAGTGATATTAAATTTCCTCTTTTTAGAATCTGGATATTTTATGATTTTGTAACCATGCATTTTAGTTAGGTTGTCAGTTTTACTACCATATATTTGGTGGGGAAAAACCATCTTAATAAATGTTTAATTTCGTTTTTAATGGTGATAAATTCTTTCTCTTCATTTTTGAAGTTAGTAACTTGGTTTTCTTTCTTTTATTAAATCAAATTAACTAACTTTATTTATTTTCCATAAAATGATATTTCATCTTTTTATTATTTAATTTTTCTTTTAGTTTTAATAATTTATCCACTGATTTTCAGAGCTTCCGTTTTGGTGTTTAATTATGGGTATTTTTTGGTTTTCTATAGTTTTTAAAATATATATAATTGCATACTCTATTGTCTTTTTCACTCTTTCATTGTTTATGCATTTAGAGATATAAACTTCTTCCTATGGACTGCTTTGGCTGGGTCCCATAAATTTTGAAATGTTATCTCTGTATTGTAATTTTCTTTAATGAATTTATGTTTCTATGATTTGTTCTTTGACGAACTTATTCTTATATTTAATTATCCAATATTTAATATCCAATTAGTTTTAGTAATCCTTTCATATTTCATTGTTAAATATAACTGTCATTGCATTATGGTATAAAAGGAATACATTTAATATTGTGCTTTTCAGAATTTTCTTTTGAGGTTTTTCATGCCCTAATCGATGGCCAAATTCTGTGAATGTGTTATGTACACCTGAGAAAAGGTGCCCTTTTTTCTATTATTCAATTTCTTCAAGAGGTCTACCATGTCCAAAAGTTGAATCTTCTCTTTGATGTCTTTCTTATTCATTTTATGGTTGGATTTATCTAATTCTAAGAGAAGAAATTGAGCTTTCCTACTAGTATAGTCTATTTCCTCCTGGAATTTTCTTTTAAAAATTTGGTGTTTTATTGATTTTTTGTAATTAGTCCTGCTCCATTATATGTAGTGCTTTTCAGCAAGATGTAAATTCTCTTGATTATCTCTTTTAATTAGATCTGCTTTTCCTTTTTCTCTTGGCAAGAATATAATTGCTAATTGCTACCCCTATTTTTTTCAGTTACAGCATAATTGTTTTCAGTCCCTTATTTTAAACTTTTTTTTTTACTTTAAATCTTTCTGTTTCAATAGTATTTCTCTTTAAAAAATATTTCTGGGACTGTGAGTCCTCATTCATTCAGCAGTTAACTTCCATTTTATGAGTGAGTTCATTCATTCACCTTCATACTAATGATTAACAGTAGTACATTTCCTTTCTTCCCATTTTTTCTATTTCTCTGTCTCTTTATCTTATCCTCATAAAATTTATTTTGTTTCTAACCCATTTCTTCTCTTATCACTTCATATTATCATTCCTCCCTCTTTTTATTCCTTTCTGCATCTATTTCACGACTGAGAGGGAAAAATTATATTACCAATAAAATATATGCAAATATGTATATACATAAATGTGTATGTTGCATATATGTGTATACACATAAATATGTATGTATGTGTGTATACATATTCATTTTAAAATACATTCAGACATGAGGAGCAAGAATTACCTGTTCAACCCATGCACACATCAATTTTTACCTCCATTATAAAAGCTTTTCCTGTTACATTTCTTTTATATGAGATAATTTTCCACTTTTCTAAGCTATTTTTACATCATCAAATTTAAAGTTAGTTGTTCACATAACCTCTTTCTTTTTATTGTAGTAAGTTTACTTTTATTATATGTTGCTTTGTGAATCATGGTGAGAGAAAAATCGTGGGCAAAAAGGGGAAAAACATGAGAGAGATAAAAAATAAAAAAAACCATAAAAAAGAAATGTACATAGTGTGTGTTGATTTTCATTCAGTCTTCTTAGATGTCTTTCTAGATGCGTATGACATTTTCTGTCCAAAGTCTATTGGGATCCTTTCAGATCACCAAATCTCTGAGAAGAACCAAGCTTTTCACAATTGATAATCATGCATTCTTGCTGTTATTGTGTACAGTGTATTCCTGGTTCTGTTTGTTTTACTCAACATCAGTTATGAAAATCTTTCCAGGCCTTTCTGTAGTCATCTGGTTCATCATTTTCTAAAGAACAATAATATTAACTTCACATGCTACAACTTATTCAGTTCTTTTCCCATACTTTGCTATTACAAGAAGAGTTGCTACAAACATTTTTGCACATGTAGGTCCTTTTCCTCCTTTATGATTTACTTGTGATAAAGACTTGTACTGGGTCAAAGGGTATGCAGTTTTATAGTCCTTTGGGCATAGTTGCAGGTTGTTCTCTAGAATGATTGGATCATTTCACAACTCCACCAACAATATATTAGTGTCCCAGTTTTCCCACATCCCCTCCAATATTTATCATTATCTTTTTCTGTCATCTTAGCCAATCTGAGAGGTGTGAAGTGGTACCACATTTGTTATAATTTGCATGTTTCTTATCAGTATTGATTTAGAGTACTGTTTTGTGTAACATGAATGACTTTAATTTCATCATCTGAAAATTGTTTTTCATATCCTTTGACCATTTATCAATTTGAGAATGATTTGTATCCTTATAAATTTCACATAGTTCTTTATATATTTTAGAAATGAAATGTTTATCAGAAATATTTTCTATAAAGATTTTCCCCAGCTTTTTACTTCACTTTTTATGTCGTTTCTCTTGGTTTTGTTTGCATAAACCCTTTTTAACTTAATGTAATCAAAGTTGTCCATTTTGTTTTTCACAATATACTCTCATTTTTCTTTGGTCATAACTTCCTCTCTTCTCCAAAGATTAGTAGATAAATGATCTCTTGTTCTTCTAATTTTTTATGGTATCATTCTTTATGGCTAAATCATGCACCCATTTTTGACCTTATTTTGGTAAGGGATATGAGATGTGAGTCTTTGTTGAATTTCTGATATATTGTTTTCCCAGCAATTTTTGTGAAATAGTGAATTCTTATCCCAGAAGTGGGAGTTTGGTGATTTATCAAATACTAGCTTGCTATAGCCCTTAATTATTGAGTCATGTGTATCTAATCTATTCCACTTATCCACTATTATATTTCTTAGCCAGTATGAAATGATTTAGAGTATTTTTGCTTTATAATATAGTTTTAGGTTTGGTATTGCTAAATCACCATCCTTTATATTTGTTTTCATAAGTCCCTTGAAATTCTTGACCTTTTATTCTTCCAGATGAATTTTGTTATTATTTTTTCTAGTTCTATAAAATAATGTTTTGGCAATTTAATTGGTATGACACTGAACAATGTGACCGATTGAAGCAGAATTGTCATTTTACTATATTAGCTTAGGATAGCGATGAACAATTGATATTTTTCCAATTTGTTGTTCTTTTGTGCCTTTTCGTGTTAACTAATTGTCCCATTATACCTTCCCTTTCCTCTTTTTCCAATACAGACCTTTTTCCACTTTTTAATGTCTTTTTCTTTGATGGCATCACATCAGAGTCCATTCACAACCACACCTTCTGTCCATATGATGCCCCACTCTGTTTGCCTGTGTCAAATATAGTTCTCAAGAGTTATATACATTGTTTTCCAAACTAGTGATGGAAACAGTTTAACACATCAATAAATATTTCCCACTATTTACCTTTCTATTGTTCTCTTGAGTCCTGTGTTTGTAGATTAAATTTTCTGTTCAGTTCTGGTTTATTCAGTAGAAATGATAGAAAGTCTCTTATTTCTTTGAAGATCCATCACCTGCCCTAACAAATGATGCTGAATCTTGCTAAGTAGTTAATTCTTGGTTGTAACTCCAGGTCCTTTGCCTTCCAGAATATGGTATTCCAAGTCATCCTGTCCTTTATTGGAGAAGCTGTCACATGCTGGGTAATCCTGATTGTTGCTCCTTGATACTTGGATTCTTTTAGTCAGACTTCTTTCAGTATTTTTTTCCCTTGAGATTATAGTTCCCTTGAGATTACAACAATGCTCCTTGTGGTTTTCTTTGTGGCATCTCTTTCTGAAGGTGTTGGATGTATTATTTCAATGAGTATTTCCCTTTATGTTTCTAGAATATTGGAACAGATTTCCTTAATGACCTCTTATAGAATATATCTAGGCTTTTTTTTTTGGTCATGGGCTTCAGGTAAAAAAATAATTTTTAAATTTTCTCTTCTGAATCTGTTTTCCAGGTCAGCTGTTTTGCCAGTATTTTACATTTTCTTTCATTTTTCCATTCTTTTTAATTTGTGTGACTGATTCTTGCTGACTCACAGTCATTGGCTTTCATTTGTCTTGTTCTAGTTTTTAATGTGTGTTTTTCTTCAATTATCTTTTGAATCTCTTTTTCCATTTGGTTTATCCTATTATTAAAATCATTGTTTATTTTTATTTTTTTCTTTATTAAAGCTTTTTATTTACAGAACATATGAGTAATTTTTCTACAATGACATTTGCAAATTTTTCTGTTCCACATTTTTCCCTCCTTCCTCCCATCCCCTCTGCTAGATGGCAAGTAGTATAATACATGTTAAATGTGAAAATATATGATAAGTCTAATATGTGTGTACATATCTATATAGTTATCTTGCTACACAAGAAAAATAAGATGTAGAAAGAGGATGTAGAAAGAGGAAAAAAACAACTTAAGAAGGAAAACCAAATGCAAGCAAACATTCACAAAAAGCATGAAAATGCTATGTTGTGGTACACACTCAGTTTCACAGTCCTGTCTCTGGATGTATATGACTTTCTTCATCGCTGAACAACAGGAACTGGTTTAAATCACCTCATTGTTGAAGAGAACCATGTCCATCAGAATTGATCATCATATAGTCTTGTTGCTGTGTATAATGTTCTCCTGGTTCTGCTCATTTCACTCAGCATCAATTCATGCAAGTCTCTCCAGGCCTCTCTGAAATCATCCTGCTGGTCATTTCTTACAGAAAAATAATATTCCATAATATTCATATACCATAACTTGTTCAGCCATTCTCCAATTGACGGGCATCCATTCAGTTTCCAGTTTCTTACCACTACAAAAAAGGCTGCCACAAACATTTTTGCACCTGTGGGTCCCTTTTTCTCCTTTAAGATCTCTTTGGGATACAAGCACAGGAGAAACATTTGTGGGTCAAAAGCAATGCACAGTTTGATAACTTTTTGAGCATAGTTCCAAACTGCTCTCCAGAATGGTTGGATCCATTCACAGTTCCACCAACAATGTATCAGTGTCCCAATTTTCTCTGTCATGTTAGCCAATCTGACAAGTATGTAGTGGTATCTCAGAGTTATCTTAATTTGCATTTCTCTGATGAATAGTGATTTGGAGCACCTTTTCATATGACTAGAAATAGTTTCAATTTCTTCATCTGAAAATTGTCTACTTATATCCTTTGACCATTTATCAATCAGAGAATGGTTTGAATTCTTATGAAGTATCTATTTTTTTTTCTTTTTTAATAAAACCAACTCAGTTTTATTTATTAATTCAAAAGTTTTCTTATTTACATATAGTGTGTATCTGTAATAGTAAAAATCTGTTTCTTTTTTTATTTCTATTCTTCATCTTAGGAAAAATATATATATATATACTTTCAACAGTACTGAAAAATGCATGGTGAGTCATTATAATTGCTTGTCGGTACTTCCTTGTATACATTTAACATATTTTTTTAAAATTGAGGAGTATGAAAGGTCACTCATGTTTTGTAAATAAAAAGCTTTATATAAAAAAAAATAAAATTGAGGAGTATATCTAAGCTATATGTTCAATTGTCCCTCTTCAGTGGCCATTCACCTTATTCTTAAAGACCTCCAACAATGATTTTTCTTTTGTTTTCTGTATCTCTCATTCCTACCCATTTTCCCAGTTTTGTTTTCTGATATCAAGCAGAATATTTCTCAGACTTTTTCAACATTAAAACCTTTTAAATCCTCTTCTTCCCCTGATTTTTTCCCTTGCATGAGATGGTTCATAGTTTCACTAGTTCTTCTTACTACCACTATTCTAAATGTGTTTCCCATCATAACATTTTATTGTTCTTTACCAAAACCACACAGAATTCATTCCATCAATATTTGCTGGATTTTTGTCATACTTTGTTTTCTTCACTTTTGGGGTCTTGTTCAATCACTTTATCATATGGAGATATGTGGCAATTTTCCTTATTGCAGTTATTTTTCTGTCCACATCATTACACTATTTTCTAATCCTTTTCTCAGCCTTTTGTTTCCCTTCATCCACAATGATTCATTTAGTTTTCCTGAAATAAAGGCATAGGACCCTCCCACAAGATTGATTTTCATGAATTTTGAAGCTTTGGCATTTGCAGAATTGTATTATAAAAAAAAAAAAAACAGGATTGACACACTTGTAGATCCATTTCAATAGTTCCACGCCAAAGTGTATGATTGCTCAGGTCCCAGCCTTGGCATCTAAAAGAACAAGAACAAATGGCAGTGAGAGCATTTGATTTCTAAATTAAGGTTTTATTTGCCACAGATGAGCTGGAGGATTAATGACTTCTGATTTTGTGGGCATTGGTATAAAGTGGCAGTGGAGTATGCTAGAGTCCCACCTCTGAATAATAGTGTTATATCTCAAACATAATGAGCTTCCCTTGGAATATTTTAAAGCAAAATAATAAGAATGGTAATATAATGATAAAAAAAGCAACAGGAGTAGCATAAGTGTAGGGGGAGGAAGAAAAACAGGAAAAGAAGGAAAATAGTAAGAACAATAAACATGAAAGGCACAGGAGGAAGAAGAGGATGTGAGGAGAAAAAGATGAATTAGAATAAATGAGGAGGAAGAGGAGAATGAGGAAGAGAATGTAAGGGAAGAACAGAGCAGAAAAGGAAGGAAAATGATTAAAGGGGTAAAAGAAGAAAGGGAAAGAAAAATGTGAGAACAGTTAATATAAAAATAAAAGAAGAATAAGAGATGAAAGATGAACAGAAAAATAACACTGATAATTAGATGGATAATAAGACAGAGATATAGAAAGATGGACACACATAAAGACACACAAAAGAGAAAGTAAGAGAATGACAATGAGAAAGTAGAGACAGAAGGTTGGAGACAGGAAATGAAAGAAATAAGGTAGTGAAAGAGACAGGAAAAGGTTGTCAGTATAAATGAACAAAGAGAAAGAAGACAATGATAGAAGACATGAAAAGCCAGAAATGTAAAAGGATTAAAGAGACAAAGGTAGAACAAGATAAGATAATAGATGGAGAAAATTATGGAGGAAAAGGAAGAAGAGGGAATTAGAAAGGATGAGAGGAAGCACAGATGGAGAAAAGAAAGGAGAATGAGAGAAAAGGGAAAAGGAATGAAGGATATAAAGAAAAAATAAGGATATGTAAAGACAAGAAAGAAGGGCATAGGAAAAACATAAACATAAGAAAGATAGAAATAAAAAATAGAAAAAGAAAAGGAGAAGGACAGAAAGTATAAAAAATCAAATAAAAAAGAATGGAGTGGAAGATGGATTGAGGTGAAGATGTAGAGACATAAAAAGATTTTTTTTAAAAAAAGAGAGATAACTAACCAAAAAAGAGAAAGAGAGGAAGGAGGGTCATGGGTAAAGGAGTGATACAATCCATAAACATTTATGTAGAAAGCAAAACAAGCAGACAAATGGAGTAATAAAAATCAGAAGAAATATGAAAGTTGACTCTAAAATGCATTTTCTCCTAAAAGAATTGTAGCATATACAACCAAAATGCACACACTGACAATCTGACTTATTAGAAATCTGTTTTCTCCATGAGGTGCTATAACTCTACCATGATGATTCATTTGAGAACTACCTTTTGCGTTCAAACTCCAGCTTGTTTAGAAGTCCTTTCCCATTTCTGCTGAGTTTCTCAATAGTTTCTACTTTATATAACACACTACATCCATAATCATAAGAGATTATATTTACCTGATTATTTCCCGGTTCTAACACTTTTTTCTTATAACCTTGGGAGAGAGGAATTGGAAGGATCAGCTCTTCCATTTTATAAAGGAAAAATATAAGCCTCACAGATGAAAAGTGGGTTGCTTATGATCACAATTCACATCAAAGGCAAACTCAATCCTTTCACCTCTGTTCCTAGTGTGAGATATTTAACTTTTTTCTGTATCTTGGATACTATTTATCCTCAGTTTAATCAAGCCCATAGATAGATTTTTTGTCAACTTAATTTTTAAATATATACAATAAAATTCATAAATTAATTATATTAAATAACAGGATAAACATGTGCATATGTGTCTGCACACACATATAGAAAGAGACAGAGAAAAGTAAAAAGAGAGACAGAGAGAAAGAGAGAGACAGAGAGAGGGAGAGAGACAGAAAGAGAGAAAATTGTCCTGCTTATCCAAAGAGATTCAGAATGACATCACTCTGCTGAGGTCAACATGTAATGAACAGATTAATATCAGCCTGAAAGGCTCTACCACAAGCTGAGCACAAATAGTGCTCATAAATACTTGTAATGGAGATGTTTCTAAATTTTCACATCTTAGATCTCTTTTGAGCTATTGCAATTCTCCTTTGCTTGTAAAATACAACACAACATTTTGGGTGATCTTCTGATATGTCTCACAAATGACTTCAAAGTTATCCAGAGACTATCCTTGCATTACCTTTCCTGATTTCCCTGTAAACATTTGACTTGTATGAGTTATTTATTAAATATTCTTTCCAGCAAATATGTGTTCAACATTTGAACAGTGTAACCTGCCCATCAGATTCATGTTCTCTATGATAGAATTTGAATGGTTGATAACTCAAATTGAGAAAAGACCTCAGAGTGTAGTACTTTATGTCGCCAAGTCATCTTCTGATACTTTTCAAGATTTCACATGGGAATGATTTGATTTCCTTTTATGGTGCTGATATATTGTACAGGTTTCACAGCCATACAACAATGACACTAGCATAACAGATCTGTAGCTCTTCAGTTTGTAGTTAGTTTAATTCCTCTCCTCTCCCACATTTTCCTTCAGAGACTCCCAAATAATGAGCTAGCTATGGCAATACATGCATCAGCTACATCGCATATATTTGTGTATATGGAATCATATGTAGGAAGAGAATGTCACCATGATCAATATATTATGACATGTGTTCTTAAAATCAAGTGTCAAACTGCATGAAAATATTAATTTCTAAGCATTGTCATTACAAATCATCTTGAACCATGACCAACAATAACAAGTTTTATGTTCCAACATTAATGCTGCTTTCTAATTTAAACTTATTCTCCAGTTATATTACCTATTTTATCTATTTTCTATTTAAATAGAGGGTTTTCAAGTGAAGTCATTGGTGAAAATAGTCATTTACAAGAATTTCTGTGAGACTGATGCATTGTTGGTGGAGCTGTGAACAGATGTAACCATTCTGGAGAGCAATTTGGAGCTATGCTCAAAAAGTTATCAAACTGTGCATACCCTTTGACCCAGCAGTGTTTCTATTGGGCTTATATCCCCAAGAAATCATAAAAGAATGAAAGGGCCCCACATGTGCAAGAATGTTTGTGGCAGCTCTTTTTGTAGTGGCTAGAAACTGGAAACTGAATGGAATGGCTGAATTGGAGAGTGGCTGAATAAATTATGGTATATGAATATTATTGTTCTGTAAGAGACTTTATATCTAATAGTCTTTCTATGCAAAGATTAGTTTATTTATAGACATTGTTTAGAATGAGGTAATATATCCAAGTAAGAAATTAAGTATTTTTGCTTTTAATACAGTCCTTATTGTTTGCCCATATAAAATCAATATTTTACATCATATGTAGCTATTCATTTGGAATTGTTACTTAGTTCACTATACAATGTGTGTGTACATAACTTAATGTGTACCTAATTTTATATGTACTCATGCATAGATACACATATAAACCTACAAACACACATACACAAACACACACACACACACACACACATATATATATTCTCATTCACAAATCTGTAATGAACATTTTCAAGAATTTTTTTGATAAATTCTCTTACTGAGATAAACTAATTGTGATATATATGTATGTACATATATATATATATATATATATGTGTGTGTGTGTGTGTGTGTGTGTGTATTGATTGGTTGGTTGTTGCCCTTCATTCTCTTTTTTTTATTAACACTTTTCCTTTGCAAAACAAATATATGGGCAATTTTTCAACATTGACCCTTGCAAAGTTTTCCGTTACAAATTCCCCCCTAGTCTCCATAGATGGCAGGAATTCTACTACATGTTAATTATGTTAAAATACTTGACAAATCAAATATATGTATGCATATTTCCACACTTATCTTGTTGTGCAAGAAAAGTCAGATCTACAAGAAAAAAAAATCTGAGAAGGGAAACGCAATACAAGCATCAATAGAGAGCATGAAAATGTTATGTTTTGGTCCACATTCATATCCGTATCTCTGGGTGCATGTGGTTTTCTTCACTAACCAATTAAAACTGATTTGAAACATTTCATTGTTGAAGAGAGCCATGTCCATCAGAATTTATCATCATATAATCTTGTTGCCATGTATAATGATCTCCTGGTTCTATTCATTTCACTCATAGTCAGTTCATGTATGTCTCTCCAGGCCTCTCTGAAATCTTCCTGCTGGTCATTTCTTATAGAACAATAATATTCCATATCATTCATATACCATAATTTATTCAGCCACTCTCCAATTGATGGGCATCTACTTAGTTTCCAGTTTCTTGCCACTACAAAAAGGGCTGCCACAAACATTCTTGCACATGTGGGTCCCTTTTCTTCCTTTAAGATCTCTTTGTGATATAAGCACAATAGAAACACTGCTGGGTCAAAGGGTATTCACAAATTCATAACTTTTTGCTCTCCAGAATGGTTGGATCGATTCACAGTTCCACCAACAATGTATCAGTATCCCAGTTTTCCCACATCTCTTACAACATTCATTATTATCTTTTCCTGTCATCTTAGCCAATCTGACAGGTGTGTAATGGCATCTCAGAGTTGTCTTAATTTGCATTTCTCTGATCAATAGTGATTTGGAGCAACTTTTCATATGACTAGAGATGGTTTTAATTTCATCATCTGAAAATTGTCTGTTCATATCCTTTGTCCATTTATCTATTGGAGAGTGGATGCCCTTCATTTTCAAGGAGGACCAAAATGACCTCACTATGTTAGAGTTGAGTTGTGGCATATCTGACTATGGCTGATCAAAACAATATGAATTCAGAGTGCTCTGCCTCAAATCAGGCACAAATTATCCATCTAAAGGTTTGTAATAGCTTCTCTAATTTTGCTCATCTCACATTTCTTTTGGGCTAATTCAATTCAGTTTTGCTTTAAGAGCACAGCACTTTCTCTAATGAGGGTACTCCATGCAAGGCAGTTCTGAACCAGTGTCCCCCATGTCATACAATCAATTCTAAAGTTCTTAAGAAATACCTTGAGAGTGTCCTTGTGTTGTATTTTTTCTGACCACTGTTTGAGTGTTTGCCATGTGTATGTTCTTCATAAAATAAAATTTGGGGCAAGCTTACATTTGGCATTAAAACAATGTAGCCAGTCCAATGGAGTTCTGCTCTCTGCAGTAGAGTTAGAATTCTTGGCTGTTTAGTTCAAGAAAAGATTTCATTGTCTTGTATCTTATCCTGCCAGGGGATCTTCAGAAACATCCTAAGACAATTCAAATGAAGCAATTCAATTCCGTGGCTGTATACCATCTAGGTTTCACAGACATACATCAATGAAGTCAGCACAACAGCTCTGTAGAACTATGAGTCAGTCTGATACCTTTCCTCTCTCACTCTTTCTTTCAGAGCCTCCCCAAAACTGAGCTAGCTCTGCCATGAATATGTCAATGTCATTATCTATATGAATAAGAGAACTTACCCACAGCATTCAACACATCACCATTTATTATAATTGATAATTCCACATGTGGGTGGGTTTGGTGCTGGCTGATGGAAGATCTGTGTTTCCTTAGTTTTGTTAGGCCAAAATTAGCACCTGCAGGAGAAAATTGATCCATACTTTGTTGCATCTCAGCTTTGGAGGCTGCATGGCATAAACAATCATCTGCAAATAAAATCATGTACCAACAATCCTTGAACTTTAGTTTTGTCTTATAATATTTTCAAGTTAAAGAATACCATCAAGGTACTAGCTGACTTTGATTCCATGTATTTCCTCTGTGGGGAGCCAGTTATAAATCCCTTGGAATACTAAAGCAAGGCAAGGTCACTTGGAGGACTTTAGGGGGCTTGGCAAGGCCAATTTCATAGCTGATAATCTGTATCCAAAATCCCTCAAATATTTACTGGAGATAAGAAGGTCAAAATTTTCAAATATATTTTATTTTGTGAACAGAGGATGCTTTCGAAAATGAAAATTGATAACAGTATGGGCCTAAAATAATAGAACAAGGAAATGTCACAGCTTTGGTTATACTTTCTCTGGTTTTCTGGCATTGGTGCAATATAAAAAAAAGAGAAAAATATGCTTATGATGAAGTATAAAAAGGAAGCTGTAAGAAATAAAATAAGTTCCAAAATGTAAGCTTGAACTTGCCTGGCCCTTTTATTATTATTATTATTATTATTATTAAAATTTTTGAAGTTTTATTTATAAATTTTATTTACTTACTTATAAATAAAATTATAAATTATAATTTATAAATTATAAATAAAATTTATTTATTTATAAAACATGGGTGATTTTTCAACAATGAACCTTCCAAAGCTTTCTGTTCCAAACTTTGCCCTCCTTCCCCTCATTCTCTCCCCTAGATGGCAGGTAGTCCAATACATGTTAAATATTTTTGCAATATATGTTAAATCTATACATAGTTATACAGTAATCTTGCTCCACAAGAAAAATTGGCTCAAGAAGGAAAAAAAAACAACTGAGAAAAAAAATGCAAGCAAACAACAACAAAGAGTAGAAATGCTATGTTGTGTTCCACACTCAGATCCCACAGATCTCTCTCTGAGTGTAGCTGGTTCTCTTCATGCCTGAACAATTGGAAAGGGTTGGAATCATCTCATTGTTGAAGACAGCCACATCCATCAGAATTAATCATCATTGTTCCCATGTACGATCTCCTGGTTCTGCTCATTTCACTCAGCATCAGTTCATGTAAGTCTCTCCAGGCCTCTCTGAAATCATCAAGCTGGCCATTTCTTACAGAACAATATTTCATGACATTCATATACCATAATTTATTAAGTCCTTCTCTAAGTGATGGGCATCCGCTCAGTTTCCAGTTTCTAGCCATTACAAAATGGGCTGACCTGGCCTTACTAATATTTATTTTACTCATTTCTTCATCCAGCACTCCTGCCAATTGCTGATAGTTCTTATGGAAGGTGTTTGACAACATGGCTGATAACATCATGCTAAAAAGCATGGGAGCAAGCACCACAGCCTTGTTTCACTTCATTGGTGATTAGGAAAGGTCAAAAGTGTCCCCCGTTGAACCCAGGAAACCATGCCATCATGAGATTTCCCTTCCATACTGATGAACTTCTCTAGGCAACCAAATTTTGACATAATTTTCCATAAGCCCTCTTGACTGACAGAATTAAAAGCCTTGGTCAGATCTACAAATATTGTATACAGTCTTCTCTTCTGCTTGGTTCTGCTCCTGGAATTTCTCCTGGAGTTGTTGGGCTGCAAATACCATAAGGATTGTTCTTTGGCCTCTTCTGAAACAAAACTCTCAGGTAGAAGACCTTTTTCTAGGTTCAGGGTCAGCCTATTAAGAACTCTAGAGAGAATCTTACCAACAATGATAGTGAGGAATCATCCACTTTTCCCCATGATTGTCTCTGCTTAGTGAGACAAGCTTGTGACTTGATAATGTAAAAAGTTATTTAGAAATTTTTATGACTCAACTTGTTGGGAGTTAGAGAGGAGAGAGAAATTTCTACTTGGAAGTTTGACATATGATCATTCACTTACAAACTAGATTAAGACATTAACCATTTTCACTTTGTGCTTCACACTTTTTTCAATAAACTGACTTTTTATTATTATCTCGATAATGCCATTAGAATGTGAATTAATGGGTATTGCCAGATATATTTCTAAATGGGAGAGTGTGAGGATGAAATTGCAACTACTTTTGAGATTCAATTCCATCTGCGTGAGCTCAGAACTTTGATAATTAGGCATACATTACACAGTGATTATCTCCTTTAGCATTCATTAGTATATGGGAGAGTAGAGACTCAAAAACAAACTAGTCTCCCTTTAAATGGTTCTCTTCCTACTACACCATTTCATATTCTTCCATTGTCATTCATTTCAGCTCTATTTCTGTGATGTTCAAATATAGTCCAAGTTTCTCAAAAACAAAAGCCATAAGTGCTGAAATTTATATAGTATTGTAAATTATTGAAAATACAATTTTGAACTCAAATTTTATATTGTAGGTATAACATGAATTTTGAATATAATTATTGCTATTCATTATATCATCATTTTCTTCATCTTCATCATCATGTAGTTTCTCCATTTTACAGACAAAATATGAAGACAAAGACATTAAGTGACTTGCCAGGGTTACATAACTAATAAGTGTTAGAAGCTTAATTTTAACTCAAGTATTCCTGAGACCAGATCTTGTACTATACACTCTATCAGACCCTCCCCAGTAGATTCTGAGTTCTTTCAGAGCTCAGACTGACTTTTGACTATTTTTGTATCCCCAGTGCTTAGCATAGCAAGTATTTAACAAATATTTATTTGGATTATTATTGATTTTATGCTTCTTTATACTTATTTTAAGTACCTTGGGTCTTTGAACTCCTTTAGAAGATACTATATTTCTAGTCATAATTGCTAAGAAATTGGTTGAACTTTGTCTCATGGTCCTCTCTAAACTTTCTTTGGAAAGGAAATCAGTATGATCTTTTGCCAATTGTTAAATCAAAATTTTCTTGATTTTACTTACATGGAGCACCCCATCCTCTTTTTTATTTTATTAATTTACTTTTAATTATTTAATTTTATTTTGTTCTATCAAAATATAGTATCTAATCAAATTTAGTAAAAGTTGTGTATTTGAAAAAAAATATTTTTGTGCTATAAGAAATGATGAGTTGGAAGATTAGAGTAAAATCTGGAAAGAGCTGAATTAATGCTCAGTAAAGTGAACAGAATCAGGGAAACATTGTACACTAAAGTAGAAACATTGTATGATGATCAACTTGGATAGACTTACTTTTCCTCAAAAAGAAATTACCAAGCCTCATGATTGGAAATGCAATCAGCATTCAGAGAAAGAAATATGTTGAGAGTGAAAGCAGATTGAAACATAGCATTTTATATTTATTTGGTGTTTTTTCCTTCCTCATGTTAATTTTTCTTTTGTTCTGATTCTTTTCACAGTACAAGTAATGTGAATTATGTTTAATATAATTTTACATGTACAACCTTTATTAAGTTGTTTAGTATTTTGGGGAGGGAGAAGGGACAATAAGGAACTCATAATTGTATAAATGTAAATGTTAAAAACTATATTTATATGTAATTGGAGAAATACACTATTAAAAATAAGATTTTTCAAGGTCTTCATGTCCTTGCACTTATTCATATTTTTCTATTAGGCTCCAGAGATAGGAGTTTTGACTTTGTTCGCTTCTGGGTTTATGTTTTCTTCTTAATTGTCACCATAGTTGTGTTGCTTAGAATCATTTTCTGCTATTTTCTTGTTTTCCAGTCTGTTTCTTGACTTTTATTTCTATGCTACAGTGATCCCCTGCTTCCCAAGTGAAGGGAGTATTATTCCAAGTTTTAGATTTCTTGTACAACTACTTTCAGATTCTGGTAATGTGTAAATTTTCAGTTCTTCTGAATTGATATAACCTAGGGAGATTTGTTTCCTACTCTTCTGAACTGTATATGGGTTTGGAATGATCACAAGCACTTTTTTTCGACTCTGAAACTGTGAGCAGAATCCTTCTATCCTATGGATACAAAGTCTGGTGTGTTATTGGTTCTATTAATCAAGGTCTGAGGCCCAGGGATGTGATCCAGCTTTAAGTATAGGAGATGTAACAGAGTCCTGTCCCTTGTGCCAGCAAAAGGACCACTGTAAATCTTCTTCTGATCAATTACCCAACTTTCTTAAAATCCATGGACTAAGATGCCTGGAAACTGTCACTGCTGGCACTGATTCTGGTGCCTCTGAGGCCTGCTCCAGAATTGCTGGGGCCAAATCTGTACCAATGAGACTTTCAATGGACTTGTTGGTGCAACAGAATTTTTCTGCTGACTTTCTAAGTTTCCTTGGGCTGGAATGTCATTTCACTCTATCTCTTTATGGATTTTCTGATTTTAGAAATTGTTAAGAGTTATTATTTAAAGACTTTTGGAGGGTTTTGGGAGAAAACTCAGACTACTTTACTCCATCAAGTTGTCTCCCCTCCCCTCCCCACCTTTATAAATTGTAATACATTTACTGTTTTGGATTCCTTAGCACTTCCAAATATATATTTTTTGTCTAATTTTATTTCATAAAATTGATTACAATATAACTTTTAAAAGTTCTATTAAATTAGGCAATTAAAGTTCTACTTCATCCTTCGCAATATATATATATACATATATATACATATATACACATACATATATATACACATACATACATATATATACATATATACGTATGTATGTATATATATATGTACATATATATATATATATATATATATATATATATATATATATATCTATTGCCCTTAGTCACCTTCTTTCTTTCCCATCATTGTGAATACCTATTCAGAATTTTGGTCTGGGCAACAATAAGTGGGTGGTGTAACCAGGATAGATAATCCTTCATCATAGGACCCTCTTCAGTTTAAATGATCCTTTCCATTCCTTTATCATTTTTCCCATTTTAAGTTGCTTGCTGATTAAAACAAGTTACCAAGAGGCATCTATTAATGTCTAGATAAATTTAAAATACCAACTATTTTTCTCCATTCACTCTGGAATTACTTTCAAATTATTTATCTTCATTCATTACTCTAAAACAATAGATCTATTGCTTTTCAGTGGGAAAATATCTAGGTGCTGCTTATCCCTAAAACTTTACAGGATTTTAATTCAATTTTAAAAAAAAAACAAGTTTTATAGAATGGTACTCCAAAACTCACCAAGATATGTTAAGCTCTGCTAAGTGACTTATTAGCTAGAGCAAAGGGAAGGGGCTGAATTCCTGGAATTACCCAAAATTTCAGGAATTTTACCCTGAAAACTTAAAATGATTAATCTTCAAACTCCTTAATCTTCATCTCTCTAAAATTTACAAAAATGTTTTAGTGGTTACCATAAATTGG
>JAJPUD010024460.1:0-18725 GCA_023553655.1 Myrmecobius fasciatus
ATTTGTCTTTGAAAAATATTGCGTTTCAAAATTTTCTCCTTCTCTTTCCCTCAACTCCTTCTCCAAGACAGCAAACAATTCAATATAGGTTAAACAAGTGCATTTCTTCTAAACATATTTCCATATTCATCATGCTGTATAAAAAAATCAGATCAAAAGGGAAAAAAACACGAGAAAGGAAACTTTTTCAAAGTTGTTTTGGATCATTGTATTGATGAGAATAGTTATGTCATGCACAGCTGTTACAATACTGCTCTTACTTTGTACACAGTACATTTCACATTGTATCAGCTCATGGAAATGTTTCCAGGTTTTTCTTAGAGCAGGCTGCTCATCATTTCTTATAGCACTATAGTATTCAACCATAATCACATACCATAATTTATTCAGTCATTCCCTCTGTTTCCAATTCTTCGCCCCCCCAAAAAAGATTAGCTATAAATATTTTTATTTTGACACACATAGGTCCGTTTGCTTTTTTAAATCTCTCTCTCTCTCTCTTTTTTTTTTTGCTGAGGCAATTAAATGACTTGTCAAGGTCACACAGCTAGGACATGTCTGAGCCCAGATTTGAACTCAGGTTCTCCTGACTTCAGGGCTGGTGCTCTAGCCATTGCACTACCTAGCTGCCCCTTTATATCTCTTTTGGGATACAAACTTAGTAGTGATTTTCCTGTGTCAAAGGGTATGCGTGGTTTTGAGTATAATTTCTTTTTATTTTATTTTGTTAAAAAAAAACAGAATAAGAAAATAGAAAAACCAAAAAGGAATAAAAAACAAAATGAAACAAAACAAAAGAGAACATTTTCATGTGCCCAGCAGAACATCAGAGAAGATTCAAAATATATAAACAACAAATTACAAGATCAAGAAAATGTATATATACATATAGAGAGAAGAAATTATATTCATGAGTGTCTATCTTTACTTTTTTGTAAATTGCTGTTTTGTTCTCTGCTGTGCACCTTTTTTACTTTATTCTTTTTTATCCCCCCACCTCAAGAATTCTATTGTTAAGAAAGGATATGTTTATGTAGATATATATACATGCACATACAAACATCCCCACATATCCTCACACACATATCTTGACTATCCCTGCAGACTCTTTGCTTTAATTCTGCTCCTAACTTGCCTTTCTATTACTTAACCTCCTCTTACCCATGGATCTCTTCCTTGTCTTCTCTCCACATCCTTTGCTTTCCAGCCCACCCATCCTTCCTCTCTTATTTCTTTGTAGATTTTGGAAGGTATTATACCCTTCATGGTATATATGTAGTGCTGCCTATTTAACCCATTCCCAATATGAGCAGGTTTTCAGGATTACAAGTACTCCTCCCACTCTGATGCCTCTGTGTCTATTCTTCTGCAACTCATATTAAAAAAAAAAGATAAACAATTTGTCCTAAGTTTCTTGAAATTGATCTTTGATATTGACTTTTTTTAAAGCAAGGCAACTGGAATCAAGTGACTTGCCCAAGGTCACACAGATAGTAAGTGTTAAGTGTCCAAGGTCAGATTTGAACTCAGGTTTTCCTGACTTCAGGGCCAGTACTCTCTCTACCATGCCATCTAGCTGCCTCTATTGGCTCTTATATGTTAAATTTTCGATTAAGTTTGGGTGGATAGAAAGTTCTGAAAAATCTGCAAGTTCATTGAATATCAATTTTTCTTATTCAGTATTTTAGATAATTTTGCTGGATGTATTTTTGGCCTCAGGCATAGTTCCTTTGATTGCTGGTAGATATGATTTCAAACCTGCAGTCTTTTATTGTGGCTGCTGCTATTTGAATTGTCTTTTTCTTGTTTCTTACAAAATTTTCTCTTTGAGCTAGAGGTTTTTAAATTTGCAATAATGTTCCTATGTGTTTTCTGCAAAGGATATCTTTAAAGTGTTGATCGATGGATTTTTTTCTATTTCTACTTTCCCCTCATGTTCTATTACTCCAGGACAATTTTCTTGGATTATTTTTTGTGATATTGTGTCAAGTTCCTTTTTTTTTTGGTCACAACTTTCAGATAATCCAATTATTCTTATATTTTCTCTTCTTGATCTTCTTCAGATCTGTCATTTTTCTTATAAGATGTTTCACATTCTGTTCTATTTTTCCATTCTTTATAATCTGTTTTGTTTTTGTTTTGGTGTCTCATAGCTTCACTGTCTCTCCCTTGCCCAATTCTAATTTTCAAAGAGTTATTTTCATCTCTGAGACTCTATTTCCTTTTCTAATTGATTAATTTTTTTCATAATCTTTTTCGTTTTCTTGGGTGTTTTTTTTTTTTTTTAGTTTTTCCTCAATGTCTCTCATTTAATTTTAAAATTCTTTTTTAAAATTTTTCTATAAATTCTCTCTGGGCAGGGAGCCATTTCATGTTACTCTTTTGGATAGAAGCTATTTTTACTTCATTGGCCTCCTCTGAAGATGAACCTTGGTCTTCTCTGTTCCCACAGTATGTTTCTATAGTGGGGTTCTTTCTCCTAATCCTGGGGTGGAGAGGATGGTGTCTCTGGCTTCACATCAGCTCTTGTGCTATCCTGACTATTGTTTCATGAAACTTGAACTGTTTCTGGCTCCTTGCAATATTTTCTTCTTGATCAGGAAACTGTGGAATTTGTTCTAGAATTATCAGAGCAGTCTTTTTGAGGAGGGTCCCTGCTCCACTGAGACTGCAAGCTCTGATGTGCTACTGCTTCTCCTCATCCTGGAATTGCCATCCAGGACTTCGATCTGGAATTGAATATGGGTGAAGCAATACTGTCTTGCCTCAGTGCTAACACCAAGACTCCTGCAATCTTTTTCTGACCAGTTTTTGATCTCCTTACTATTCAAGGGCTGGAAGCAGCTTCTGTAACTGCTGATTCAGTGACTGCCAAAGCCTGCTTCTGTTTTGCTGGGGTTGTGCTGTGCTGGTGGGGTCTATCCTGGTGCTTCACTCTCATCCCAGTGTGATAGACTTTTCCTGCCTGCCTTACTTAGTTGTCTTTAGCTGATATAATATATAGACAGTAACAAAGAGACTGATGGAACAAGTCACTCCCTTTTAAATATCTATGGAGTCATAGTTCTGGCTTTGAAGAGGGAATTTTTCAGCATTTTGAAATGCAAACCTTTTAGCTTTTTAAACCTTCCATGGCTGGGAGCAAGACCAATATTCCCAAATAATTGACAGGGCCAACTCTAAATTTGCTTCATAGAAGAGCCTTATTCACATATTGCTACATAAATAAATAAAAGATGACACCATGGATTAAGACTCAAGTTACTACTTAGGCTCCCAGAGGACTAGTGACTTCACACAGAGAGCTCATATCAGGGAGAAAATTTTAACTCAGATCTTCCTAACTTCAAGAAGAAGCTAGGTGGCCCGGTGAACAGAATGCCAGAATACCTAAATTCACCTTCAAAATCTAGGCTCTGTCACTCTGTGATCCTGGACAAGTCACTTTATTTCTAATGCCTTAGGTTGCTTACAGACAAAATAGAGATAATAATAACAGATATTTTCTAGGGATACCATGAGGATCAAATAAGTTCTATAAAAACATTTAATTCTGTGCCCAGAACATAATGGACACTTAATAAAAGCTTATTTTGATCTTTTCCTTTTGCCTTCTATCTTCTAAGTAGCCAATTTTATTATTGCACAGATTAAATTCTAATACCTAAACAATTGAGGGTGTTATCTGACATGAATTCTTAAGTGGAAGCCAATATAGTCAAGTAATTGCTTAGAATAACATTGTCAACTTGACAAAAATAGGATGTGAGGCTGTATCAGGACTTTGGAGTAATTAAGTTGAGATTACAGTAGAACTTAAACTTATTTTAGAGTAAAAAACATTTTAGATACTCAATGAGATAGATCAGAAATGAATAGGATAAAATTTTATCCTTTTGATATCACTACCATTTATTAAGCATCTAATATGTGCTAAGTAAGGACATACAGAAAGGAAAAACAAAACAAAACAATACTTGTTTTGAAAAGGCTTATGGTCAAGGAAAGTTATATATATATATATATACATATACATATATATACTTCATAGACATAGATATAGATATTGGTAGAGTTATAGATATTTCTCCTCAAAACATATAAAAAGTAAATACAAAGTTATTTCAGAAGGAGTGATTGATCAAAAGTGGCCTCCAGCAATAAGTGGCACTGGAGCTGAACACTGTAAAAAGTAAAGGATTTTAAGAGGCATCACAGAGGAGAGAGGGCATTTTCACATTGTATGAAACAGTCTTGTACATATAGACATTTAGTAAATATTTGTTGAATTGAAAATGGAGTTTTATAGTCTATAGCATATAAAATATAGTTTCAATATAATTTTAATGTAAAATACAAAAATGCTTATGTAGAAAAAAAAGTTCATGAAGCCTCTGCCATAAATGCTTAGAAGAAACGTCTTCAGAAAGTCCCTAAATTATTGTTCACTATTAATTTTTTTTTGCAATAAGATGAAGGATTGTAGAAGGATTCTGGGAAGAGGTGGTGTAGATCAATAAATTTCAAGCTCTCCAGATTTCCTCTACAAACAAAACAAATTTGTACCTCAGGGTAAACATAGATTGGGGCAAAAAAAAGATTTGGGACAGAGCAGGGGTCCTTGGGAGACAACTCAAGAAGATCCAATGTGGAAAATACACAGGAATATTATTGATAAATTTCAAAACCCCCAGATCAAAGAGAAAATTTTGTAAGAAACAAGAACACAAACTCAAACTCAATAGAACATTTAACATAAAAGATAATTCCAAGGAACTTAACATGAACAAATTGTTTATGTTTTTTATGTGGAAATGTATATCATATATTTAAGATTGATATCAGCAATTGGGTAGTGCAAAAAAAAGGATTAGGACAGAGTTGAGTATGATCTGGCTCTAACAAGCAAAATCTCTTAGGAAAAGGTAAAAATAGTAATTATGTTATACAAATGAGGTGCAGAGGAGGCATTAGAGGGGGTTGAAAGACTTGTAGTTCTAAAAATCTATTCACATTGATAATGCATAAATAGGCAATACTACATATATACCATGAAGTGTATAGCACTCTTCAAAATCTATAAAGCAATAAGTGAAGAGGGATAGGTGGAAGGGGAAGCAAAGGGAGGGGGAACAAAACAAGGTAGGAATCCATGGGTGGGTGGAGGGGAAGTTAATAGCAAGGCAAGTTAAAGAGCAGAATTAAAGTAGAAGAGTTATCAGAAATAGGAAAGAAGAGAGATATACACAAAACTACAACAAGGATAAGGAATAGAATTTCTTAGGAAAAAAAGTGGGGCTAATAATCATTGATCTTAGACAAAGTCAAACTTAGAAGTTTCAATAAAGAGAAAAATCTACATTATATGTCAGTCATACTAATATTATTTTAGATGCATGTTTACATATAGGTAAATGCATGTACACATACATATGTGTGTCTGAGTATATGTAGGTATCTATGATATAGTTCTATGTATCTGTGTATATAGATATATGTATATGTGGGTCTGTGAATGGGTGTGAATGTATATATGTGTGTATGTACATGTGTGTTATCTATATATGCATATCTTTATATGTATATATAAATATATCTATGCTTAATATAGCCTTCTTGGGAGAAATGGGAGAGTAAAAGGGGGAAAAATGAATAATGTAAAAAAGTGTGCAACAGAGAACAAAAGAACAACCTGTAAGGAAACAAAAAAAGGTAGACACTCATGAATATAATTTCCTCTATTATCATATATGCCTTTTTAAAATGGAAATTTATTGTTATATATTTTGAATCTTCCTTGATATTCTTCTGGGCATATAACAATATTCTGTTCTATTGTGTTTTGTTTTTCTATTCTGTTTTTTTTCTTATTTTTCATTGAGTGAAATAACCAAGTTGAAAAAAAAATGATGGATGGTTAGCTAGGAAACTTCTAGAAAGTTGAAAATTCTACCCTACAATGAATGAATAATTAAGTCATAATAATTTTAATTATTATATAAGGATAATCCTTTCTATTGCTTCAAATATGATCAAGCAAATTTGGAAATTAGTGTGTAAATAAATGAAAATTGGGGAAACTTGTTTAATCAATGCATTGCTATATTTAAAGTCTAATATTATTTTTATTTTTATCATTTACTGATGTTTATGTAATCATTCATACTAAGTATAAGGTAAAACAAATATCTTCTTTCAAGCTTCTTAACAGTATAATCCTACACTGAATGGATCAAGCTAGGATTAGGTGAATAGATTCAACTATTTATGATGCTATTAAATTTCTTGAAAAATAAATAAAATTTCATTGTGGTTCATAAATAATTTCCTTTCCTAAAATATCCTGGTTTTTTTCCACTGTACTTGATATTTAGTTTCCTATTTGAGTGCATTTTCCCCAAATTTTATTATTTTCTTAAATTCATCCAGGATTTTCTTTTCTCAGTCCTCATTTTTTTGACTTCTTTGCATTCTTTGACACTGCCAGTTACCCTCTTCTCCTTGATAATCTCTTTTCCTTAAATATTCATGATATGCTCTATTTCAATTCTCTTTTTGCCTCTCTGACTTAGTTTCTTTTTCTGGATTTTTATCTATGTCACAGCCACTATTCATGGGTATTCTTCAGGATTGTCTTGGGTCCTCTTCTCTTATCCCTGTATATGATTTCATTTGGAGATTTCATCTGTTTTCATGAACTCGATTATTACCTGTATGCATATAATTCTTTTTATATTTAATATTTTATTTTCCCCAGTTACATGTAAAACACTTTTTACATTTGTTTTTAAAACTTTGATTTTCAGATTCTCTCACTTCCTCCCTACTCCAGTTCCCATTAAGAAGACATATGTGAAGTTATGCAAAACATTTCCTTAAAAGTATTGTTGGGAAAGAAAATAGTGACCTTTCTTCCTTTCCTCAAAAAAATCCTGAAGAAAATATAAAAAATATAGGATGCTTCAATTTGTAATTGGAGACAATCAGTTCTTACTCTGGGTATGAAAAGCATTTTTTTATCTTAAGATTTTTAGAGTAGTTGTGGATCTTTGTATTTCTGAGAATAGCAAAGTCATTCACAGCTGATCATTCCACAGCATTGTTATTATGTTTTACACAGTACATTTTGTTTTTCTTGCATTCATGAGAGGACTTTTCAGATTTTCCTGAGAGTATCTTACTCTCAGGATTATTGGTCTATAATATTCCATCATAATCACATAGCACAAATTAGTCAGTCATTCCCCAATTGATGGGCAGCCTCTCAATATATGACTATTAAAACTACTTGTTCATTCCTAACTTCTCTTCTGATTTAAAGCTGTCTTACTTTTCCAACTATTAGATTTGAACTATTAGATAGTTCAAACTGAATATCCCATAGACATCTTAAATTCAAAATGTTCCAAAATAAACTCCTTACTCCACATACTCACTCATCTTCTTAACTTCCCTGTTTTGTTGAGAGTATTATCATTCTAAGTCTCTATCATGACTGGAAATGTTTAATTGTTTTACCAGGCAGTAGAGCTTCAGAGACAAATGATCCCAGTTTAAGTTTTACCTGAACTGGCTTTGTAATCTTAGTCACAAGTTGTCAGTGGCCTAGGCAACTCCTTTAAGATTAAAAATTTCAAAGAAGATGCCATTTAATTATCTTTTTTTCTCTCAGAACATGGACCTTTGGAACATTTTTTACAGGCTTATGAAAATGAATTGAACAATGAATTAGAGAAGCCAGAATTGAATTCATCATACCCCTTAACCTCTCAGACTCAACTTCTTCACCTGTAAAATAAAGATTTTGTGTAAGATGATCTATAAGACCCTATGCCTTCTATAAATACTATAACCTTATGATTATTTTGTAGATACATTATTATATGAAAAATATCTCAAATTGTGTGGATGTATCATCCTCAAAGATAGAAAACAAGCCCTTATTTCCTCAATTATTAATCAATCAGTAAACAAGTATTTATTAAGCACCTTTTCTTCCATTTTTCTGCTTTATATATTCTCCTTGACTAATTTATTGAATATAAAAATTCAGAATGAATTAGTGTCATTTCTTGCCCATTTCCATATCACTTAAGACTCACTGAGTGCTTCTTTCATAAATGACTTCATGGTATACTACCCACCACAGTAGATAGAGAAAAATAAAAAAATAAAAAAAAAACATGAGATTTTTTTTTTTAAGAATGTGTTTTACAATCATCAGAAGCCTCAGCAGGTTTAGAAATAGGATCTTATTTTTCTGGTTTCTTATGTATATTAGTTTTGATCTTAGGATCATATATCTGTAGCTGGTATGAGGAAAAACTCCCAGGGAGAAAAAAGTTACTTTTATTGGCACAGTCTAATTATAAGCACTGAATATTCCTTAAGCTGGTTAAATTGTTTTTTTTAGTTGAGGTAATTGGGGTTAAGTGATTTGTCACACACCTAGGAAGTGTTAAGTGTCCGAAGTCAGATTTGAACTCAGGTCCTTCTGACTTCAGGGCTAATGGGCTATCCACTATGCCACTTAGATGCCCCTAAATTGTTTCTTTAAGGAGTATTCTCAAATTAAATCAAGTTTTTCAAAAAAAGATTTTTTTTTAATTTTTGTGACTTTTGGGAGGTCAGTCCTCAGATATTTTATACCTTTTGTAGCTAACAGGAATAGATCAGTGTAAAAAGTTAAGGAAATGAATAAAATTTTAGAAATGTTAGACAAAAAAGTTAGAGAAAATTGAATGGGAATAGGAAGAAATATATCTTTCCCTCAGTACTATCTACACAAAAATTGACCATTTATTAGGTTATTAAAAAACTTCACAGTTAAACATAGAAAAGCAAAAATATTAAATCCATTCACTTGCTATTTTACATCATTTTTAATAGAAATGCCATATTCTTCTAGTAGTGTCAAATCCTTAGCAAGAATTTCAATTCAGTTCTTGAGGATTATTTAAAAAACAAAAACAAAATACCTGTCTACATAACAACATATGTGCCTGAATCATGAAATTCTTGGGGTCAGAAATATATAATTATTTGATATTGAAATGGCAAGGTCATTATTTAAAACGGTTGGAAGTTTCTGTAGATTCCCTTGTGTTTTTTTTAACCTACTGAGATAATTGTTTGTTAAAAATAGTTCTGATCTCTTTGCAATTCTATTGAGTATTTTAGCAAATTAAAAATATTCCAAGAGGGCCTTATTTAATTTCCCTATTAAAAAGTGATGTGGTTTGGGTAGGATTTCAGAGTTTTTTCATATGGTAGGGATAAAAATTAGTTTCCTACTCTATAGCAAAGAAAAAATGGAGAGAGAAAAATTATTAGCAAATGACAACCCCAATACTGATTTATTAACTTCACTGTCATTTCTTAAGTATCGTTTTCACAAAGTTGTTTTTGCAGGATCCTATTAGAGGACAAATAGGTAATTTGGCAAACTCAAAAAAAGCTCAAAAATGCCAGGGAAAAATGTGTTCCAAAATTATGATGGATTGATGATCAGAATAAACGTTTGAAATTCAGGTAACACAAAGACAACCTGTTTTTGGTTCCGAAAGATAAAAGAATAATCAGAGAATTTCCATTATTTTAGATAAGTGTAACAAAACATTAACCTTATATTTTGAAGAAGAAAACTGTAGGAAATTTGAAAGGAATGGAAACTGATTGAGTACCTTTTTTTTTTTGCTTTTTATCTCTACCTACACTGTGCTTTGGTTGCCCTATAAACAGAGCTATAATCTACAATGTCATTTTTGCTTTACCCTTTACAAACACCCTCTATTGTCAAAGCATTTGTTCAGTAGCATTCTATATTTAAATGATTTCTCACGGATTGGCATTTTTTCCTATCCAAGTGAAAATACATTATTTAATACTGAGGATTATATTTATTTTGCTCTTATTTTACTACTACATAGTGATGGAGTCAAAACCCTAAGATCCACATTTCATTTATATGTGGGCTAAAGAAATTATTTCTATTTTAATATAAGAGCTCCCACATAAAAACAAAAGGTAAATTGAAATTTAGTGAAGATTAAAAATGGACTTGATTTTAATTTTTACTTTCATCAATAGTGCACATACAATATTTATAATCATGTTTCATTTCTATTTTCTTTCATGTATTTTACATGTTGGGTTTGACTTTCCTATAATGGTTTTCATAATGGTTTGAGGATTTATTTTGTAATTAGAACTATAGGGAACCAATAGAGTCACCTAATCAGCCTGATCATCTTTCAAGATGAAGAACCTGTTTCTAATACTTCTATATCCCAGAGATATCAAAAGGGGGCCACTTATGGCCACAACACTTATTGATACAGACTAAACTAGATTAAAATTTAATTATGAAATGTTTAAAATAAATAAAAATAAAATAAAACTTGGATAATGTTAATAGATGTTTTTCTAAGACTCCTTCAGATATCATTATGTATGGTTACAAGACTCCATTTGTATTCAAATTTAACACCACTGACATCATACAAGCTCTGAGCCCCTAGTGGTCTACTTTCCCTAGTCAACTTATTTGAGAATCAATTTAGCTCTCTATGCTTAAATTGCTTTTAGAAAAGAATAATAATTTCTTCTCTTCCCCCAATCTGTAACACATTATCCTACCAAGGACATATTAGAGTATAAAAAGATATGAACAAACTCTCCTAGCTCACCACTGTTGGTATTTATTAGTCATTGATGAACTTTAGTTATCTTATGAATAATTCCTCTGTAATTTTCTTTTATTTTTCTTTATTTTGTTGTTCACTCTTGATCTTAACTTACATACATGAACAAGCATGTGTGCACACATGTATACATATATTTTATTGGTCTTAGAATTTTATTTCCCTCTTAAACACATTGTTCTTGGCAAAGAATTTGTTAAAATAAATTTTTATTATGTCTTTCAGTTTTTATATCACTGAAGTTCTTCCAGTAATGTTCATTTCATCTTTCCCTATCCCAGAAATCCCGATATAAAAAGAATATTTTACAGATTTCTCTATATTCTTCATATGCATTGTCTTACACCACGGCAATATTATATGTACTACATATGCTATTTCCCAAGTGATGCAATTTACTTTGTTTCCAATTATTTGCCATTATAAAAGTGCTGCTATAAATAGATTGGGCTATGTGGGGACTTTTTTCTTAACAATATCATTATTCATTTTATAAATGATCAAAGGACATAAACAGATAATTTTCAGATGAAGAAATTAAAGCTATTTCTAGTCAAATGAAAAAATGTTTTAAGTCACTATTGATTACATATGCAAATTAAAACAACTCTGTGGTAGTACCTCACACTTATCAGATTGGCTAAGATGACATGAAAAGATATTGATAAATGTTGGAGGGGATGTGGGAAAACTAGGACACTAATACATTGTTGGTGGAATTATGAAGTGATACAACCATACTGGAAAGCAATTTGGAATTATGTCCAAAGGACTATCAAACCGGGCATACCCTTTGATCTACTGAGTATGTATCTCAAAGAAATCTTAAAAACGGAAAAGAACACATATGTGCAAAAATGCTTGTAAAAGCCTTTTTTGAAGTGGCAAGGCACTGGAAGCTGAATGGATTCCCATCAGTTAGAGAATGACTGAGTAAGTTATGGTATATGTAGATTATAGAATATTATTGTTCTATAAGAATTGATCAGCGGGATCACTTTAGAAAGACCTGGAGAGACTTACACAAACTGATGCTAAATAAAGTGAATAGAACCAATAGAATATTTTACACAGCAACAAGATTATATGATGATCAACTTTAACATATGTGGTTCTTTTCAACAGTGAAGTGATTTAGGCCAATTCTACTAGATGTGTAATGGAGAGAACTATCTGCATCCAGAAAGAAGACTATGAGGACTGAATGTTTATCACAACATAGTATTTTCACCTTTTGTTGTTGTTGCTTGTTTGCCTTTTTCCTTTCTCATTTTTTTCCTTTTTGATCTGATTTTTCTTGTGCAGCACGATAAATGTGGAAATGTTTAGAAGAATTACATATGTTTAATATATATTTGATTACTTGCTATCTAGTGAAGGGGGGTAAGGGGAAGGGAGAGAAAAAAGTTTGGAGGTTTTGTAAGAGTGAATGTTGAAAACTATCTTTGTGTTTTGAAAATAAAAGGCTATTCTTTAAAAAAAGAAATGATAAGTAGGATTCTTTCAGAAAGGCTTGGAGAGACTTACATGAACTAATACTAAGTGAAGTAAGTAGAACCAAGAGAATATTGTACAGGGCAACAAGATTATATGATAATCAACTTTTATATGTGGTTCTTTTCAGGCCAATTCCAGTAGACTAAAGATGGAGAAAGCCATTTGCATCCAGAAAGAGGACTATGGAGATTGAATGTGGACCACAACATAGTGGACCTTTTTTGTTGTTGTTTGCTTGCTTTTTTTTTCTTTCTCATTTTTTTTCCTTTTTGATCTGATTTTTCTTGTGTAGTATGATAAATGTGGAAATATATATATATATATATATATATATATATAAATATATATAAGAATTGCACAGGTTTAACATATATTGGATTATTTACTATCTAGGGGGAAGAAGTAAAGGGAAGGGAGGGAGAAAAATTTGGAACACAAGATTTTGCAAGGGTGAATGTTGAAAATTATTTTTGTATGTATTTTGAAATTAAAAAGCTATTGCTATAACAAAAAAACCCAATAACTTGTTTGGGGTAAAATAAAAGTAATTTAATCTCTAGGACAATGGGTCTGGATATTTTAGTTGATTTTTTAAAAATTTCAAATTGATTTTTAAAAGGATTGTTATAATTCCCAATTCTACCAACAAATGCATCAGTGTTTGTCTTGCTATAACCACTCCAACACTGATTATTTGCTATTTGTCAGAGGCAACTTCTTGATTGTTTTAATTTGCACAATTAGCAATTTAGACTATGCTTTCTTTTCCCCCTCTCAATATTATTTAATTTTTCCAAATACATATAAAGACAATTTTAATATTCATTTTTGGTAAGATTTTGTGTTCCAATTTTTTTCTCTGCCCCCTCCCTTACTTTCCACTTGCCCAGGAGAACAATCTGATATAAGCTTATATATGTAAAATCCTTTTAAACATAGTTCCATATTTGCCATGTTGTGCAAGAAAAACCAGTCCACTAGAGAAAAAACCCAAGAAAGAAAAAGCAAACAAAGGTAAAAATATTAGGCTTTGATCTATACACAATGACCATAGTTCTCTCTCTGGATATGGATGACATTTTCCATCTCAAGTCTATTGGAAGTGTCTTGGATCACTACATTGCTGAGAAGAGTTATCATAATTGATCATCATATAATTTGCTGTTTCTGTGTATGATGTTCTTTTGGTTCTGATGACTTCTTTTAGCATCAACTCATGTATGTATTTCCAGGCTTTTCTGAAATTAGACTGCTAATTATATTATAGGACAATAAAGAATATATACATACACACACACATATATATATATAAATAATATTCCATTATATTCATATATCATAACTTATTCAGCCATTCCCCAATTGATGGGAATTCATTCATTTTCCAATTTTTTGCCACCACAAAAGAACTGTTACAAACATTTTTGGATATGTTGGTTCTTTGCCCCTTTTTATGATGTCTTTGGGATACAGAGTCAATAGTGATAGTACTGGATCACAGCATATGCATAGTTTTATAGTCCTTTGAGTATGGTTCCAAATTATTCTCCATAATGATTGGATCATTTTACAACCCCTCCAAAATGCACTAATGTCCAAGTTTTTCCATATCCCATCCAATCTTTATCATCTTTTCCTGTCACCTTAGCCAAACTGATAGGTATGAAGTGATACCTCAGAGTTGTCTTAATTTGCATTACTCTAATCAATAGGGATTTATTTTTTTCATGTGAGTATAGATAGCTTTAATTTCTTCATCTGAAAATTTTCTGTTCATATCCTTTGACTATTTACAATTGAAGAATGACTTGTATTCTCATAAATTTGACACAGTTCTCTACATCTCTCTGATAAAGAAATTTTCCTGTTTTTTGATTTTCTTTAATCTTGACTGCACTGGTTTTATTTATGCAAAGCCTTTTTATATTTAATGTAATTAAAATTATTCATTTTGCACTTCATTATGTTCTCTAATTATTCTTTGATCATAAATTCCTCCCTTCTCCAAAGATCATACAGGTGGAGTATCCCTTGCTCTCTTAATTTACTTATAATTTCACCTTTTTTGGTCTAAATCATGAACATATTTCAATCTTATCTTGGTATAGGGTGGGAGATGTTGGTTTATACTTGGTTTCTGACATGCTATTTTTCAATTTTCCCAGAACTTTTTTTTTTCTGAATAGTAAGTTCTTATCCCAGAAGCTGAAGTCTTTGAGTTTATCAAACAGTAGATTATTATAGTCATTGACTACTATGTCTTATAAAAGTAATCTATTCCAATGATCTACTACTTTATTTCTTAGCCAGTACCAAATGGTTTTGATGATTTTTTATCTGCTCTATAATATGGTTTTAGGTTTGGTATGACTAGATCATTTTCTTTGGCATTTTTTTTCATTAATTCCCTTGATAATCTTGACCTTTTGATCTTCTTGATAAATTTTGGTATTATTTTTTCTAGCTGTATAAAGTAATTTTTGGCACTTTGATTGAATAAGTAAAATAATTTAGGTAAAATTGTCATAACTTGACATACCCATTAGCAATTGATATTTTTCCAATTGTTTAGATGTGACTTTATTTGTGTGAAGTATTTTGTAATTGTGTTCATGTAATTTTTGGATTTGTCTTGGCAGATAAACCCCAAATATTTTATATTATCTACAGTTATTTTAAGTGGGATTTCCCTTTTTATCTCTTGTGGCTGGGCTTTGTTGGTAACATGTAGATATGCCAATGTTTTATGTGGGGTTATATTCTGTAACTTTGCTAAAGTTGTTAATTGTTTCAAGTAGTTTTTACTTGATTCTCTAATATTATCTAGGTATATCATCACATCATCTTCAAAAAGTGATAATTTTATTTCCTCATTGCCTACTCTAATTCCTTCAATTTCCTTTTTTTCTCTTATTGCTAAATTTAACATATCTAGTACAATATTGAATAATAGTGGTAAAGATGGAATTCCTCATTTCACTTCTGATCATATTGGAAATGCTTGTAGCTTATCTCCATACATATAATACTTTCTGATGGTTTTAGATAGATGCTATGTATCATTTTAAGGAAAGTTGCATTTATTCCTATACTCTCTAGTGTTTTTATTAGTAATGGTTGTTATATTTTGTTAAATACCTTTTCTGCATCTATTGAGATAATTATGTGATTTTTGTTAGTTTTGTTGATCAATTATGCTGACAGGTTCCTTATAATGAATCAGTCCTACATTTCTGGTATAAGTCTCACTTCATTGTAGTGTATTATCCTGATGAAAAGTTGTAATCTCTTTGATAATATTTTATTTAAGATTTTTGCATCAATATTCATTAGGAAAATTGATCTATAATTTTCTTTCTCTGTTTTTACCCTACCTGGTTTAGGTATCAGCCCCTTAGCAGTGTTATCATAAAAGGAATTTGGTAGGAGTCCTTTTTTCCTATTTTTTCAAATAGTTTGCTCCACAAAAAGAGCTGATAAAATCATTTTTGCACATGTGGGTTCTTTCCCCAAATATATTGATTTTTAAATGATTTATGTATTCCAGCTTATTGAATTCTGGCTTGAGTTCTATTGCTTATGCTTTATTGATCTACTTCTATTAACTTCTATTAACCAATACCAGATGCCTTTGTCAAAGTTTTATCAAAGTTTATACAGTATTGATTATAATTTGGTAGATGTAACATTAAAACTAACTTTTGTAGTATTGTTATTTTTATTGTATTGGCATGATCCAGTTTTTAGCACTAAATATTCCTCTAGTTATTTAAGTTTAGTAGAATTCTCTTGTGATTCCATTTGGATTAACACTTTTTTGTTGGTTCCATTATAACTAATTCTATTTCCATTTTCTGCGCTTTCATCAAGTAAGATCTCAAGTTTTCTTCATCTTAGTATTTTATGTTTTTGAAGATTTTCCCTTGTTTCTCGTGCATTACTCGTTTGGTTAACCCCATGTTCTCTGTTCTTCCATTCTCTTAGTTCCCAGTGATATCTATCACTGTCTGATTTTCATGACTTCAGTAAGTCTCTGTAATATGGAACTTGGATCTAGAGTTTGGAACTAGAAAGAGGGGTATTCAAGAATGTGGGTTGTCCTTTGTTACAATCCTGTGCATTGGCTAGATGGTGTAGTCTTGATTACAGGAACATGATGGGGGGGCAACTGAGTTAGATAATTGTTTTATGAATTAATGAATTAAGCAATCATATGTGAAGTTTTTATTTTCTTTTGACTGCTTGATGCCCTTGACCAGGGCTTCTTAAAGTTTTTCTACTTATGACCTCTTTTAATCTGAGAATTTTTTACATGATCCCAGGTATATAGGTATATAAAATAAGTGTACAAATCAAACATTTATTGATAATAAATCATAATTTCACATTTCCACATTCAGTCAAAAGACCCCATTTGGGGTTGCAAACCACAGTTTAAAAAGCTGGGCCTAGACCATGAAAATGAATGGAAAGTTTGGGAAGGTCAGAAAATTTTTAGTTGACCATATTGTAGGTCCCATGAACTGGAATTTTTTTCCTCTAATTTTTAATATTCTCTCTTTTGTGTTTATGTTACATTTGTTTGCTTTCTATTTTATGAATACACACTAGTTTTTCATTCTGTTATTGTACATTTGGAGGGATAGGATTTTTCTACTATGGATTGTTTTAGCTACAACCCAGACATTTGAGCATGCTGTTTCATTATTATCATTTTCTTTCTCATAATTAATCAGTTTTTGTTTGGCCTACTTATTGTTCAGTTTTTCATTATTAATCTTTCATTTGGGTCCTTGTCTTTTGTTTGTGGTCCATGACCTGATTGCTATTTTTTATTGCATTATATTCTGTAAGATATGTTCATTATTTTCGACTATTTGTATTTGTTTGTATTATTTCCATCCTCCAATATATGGCCAATTTTTGTAAAATATTCATGCAGTTCTGAGAAGACATGTATTCTTTTGCAGTCCCATTTATATCATAAATTTTTTAGTTTTCGTTTTTTAATGATGTTTTCAGCTCTATAATTTCTCTTTTGTTTATCTCTCAGGTAAGACTTTGCAAAAAACAAAGAAATACTAAAATCTCATGTCAGTATTTCATTACTATCTTTTTGGAAATCAGCAAATGTTTACTTTATGAATTTAGATGCTGTCATTATTTTTCCCTTTTCATCTATAAAAATAATAATATGTCTTCTTTTTAATTATTTTAACTTGTTCTTTTCTATTTTATTTCTATTTCCCCTTAGCTCTCCTTTACTTTACCTTGAACCCCTTCCCAGTTTGTTTACTTTTTTTTAAGTTTCAGATTTTGCTTATCATTTCTTTTTCTTGCTTGTTTTTTTTCTGGCTATTTAATTATTCCTCTTTTTTTTTTACCCTTTATTTAAGTAACATTGCCCTTCTTTATTCCCTTTCAGTTTTGGTAGATTTATTTATTTCCATCTTCTTATCTTTTGTAGATAAAGGAAATTTTCCCCTCATTATCATTCTCTATCTGTTCTTTCTGTTTATTCTTTGATTCATGACCCTTTTACTTGTTTGTTTTTTCCATTTCTTATGTAATTGAAACTTTTGAAGTGTCGAATTTAGTTCTCCTAATAGCTCCTATTATTGCCTTGTAGATTTTGCCCCCATTTTCTTTTTTCCCCTTTTTATTCTTCACTCTCCAAAACATCAATTTCTATAGATGAGAGTTAATAAATAGAAATCCTCCTCTCTCTCATTGTACAATCTTTTTAATCTTCTTTTTGTTTTCCCCCTATCCCTAATTTGCTTGAATATATTTCCCATGTTCTTACTTTGCTAATATCCTGGTTGTCATTTGTCTCCAGAATCTATGATTTCCCTTATCATGAAACAATATTAAAATTCTCTCTTACCTGCAAATCACTGCAGTTTTGAGGTCTCCATATGTTTTCATAGACTAGATCTTTTCAGTCATAGGAGTATTCATTAGAAATATTCCTCCATTCAGGTAAGTTGTTCTTCCAATGGAATATTTCACATTTTTCCCTACTTTTTTCATTCTTCTTCTATTGTTTTTTTTTAATTAAAGCTTTTTAATTGCAAAACATATGTACGGGTAATACTTCAACAATAACCCTTACAAAGCTTTCTGTTACAAATTTTCCCCCCTAGTCCCAACCCCTCTCCTAGATGGCAGGAAGTACACTACTTGTTAATTATGTTGATGACAAATTGAATATATGTATGCATATTTCCATATTTATCTTGCTGTGCAAGAAAAATCATGTCTACAAGAAAAAAATCTGAGAAAGGAAACACAATGCAAGCAAACATCAATAGAGGGCATGTAAATGTTATGTTGTGGTCCACATTTCATATCCCTCTCTCTGGGTGTATATGGCTTTCTTCACTGAACAGCTGGAACTGGTTTGAGACATTTCATTGTTGAAGAGCACCATGTCCATCAGAATTGATCACCATATAGTCTTGTTGTTGCCGTGTATAATGATCTTCTGGTACTGCTCATTTCGCTCAGCATCAGTTCATGCAA
>JAJPUD010024461.1:3575-18725 GCA_023553655.1 Myrmecobius fasciatus
TCTCTCTCTCTCTCTCTCTCTCTCTCTCTCTCTCTCTCTCTCTCTCTCTCTCTCTCTCTCACACACACACACACACACACACACACACACACTTGCACATGGCAACATGATTTAGTAACTTTCAAAATTACCTGGCTCTTCCCTCTTTGCCATCTCTTAAGATATTTGCAGCATAGGATGCTTTAAATACCAGTAGCAAATATGTTGGGTTAAAAAATATATATATAGTTAGTGAGAGTCATATAGGGAAAAATAAAAGCCAGAAGTCTTGGGAAATGTTAGCTCTATTTATATGTAATATATATATCTCGATATGCTCACATATTTACTCACATGCACATTGTTATAGTTATAGTCTTTCTGAACGTCATATGCATTCTTTTGTTCCTTTAACTTCCCCCTTGGTTGTGTGTGTGTGTGTGTGTGTGTGTGTGTGCAGAATGTGACAGACAGCTTTCTTGTGGCCATCAGCACACGTTGTATATCCGGGGTCTTCTCCAGGCACCTTGGGGGTCGATCCCGATAAAAAGATCTAGTGGAGGCCCCTGCCCGCACACACATGAAAGGCAGGGGACTTTAAGATGGATTTGCATGCACACAGGGGATTGCGATCAATAGCTACCAACATTTATGGCTTAGATTATTAATGTGAAAGCTGGCCAAAAGAATGGAGATGAAAAATTAAAGGTGTCTGTTATCAATTATGTTTAAAGTTATGCAATAATTTACTTACTTTGAGTGTGTGTACAAATCCAGATGTATATAAAGTCCTATCTCTCAAAAGCAAAGGAGTTTCTTTGATAAATTTGTCGACCATGTCAGCCTCCTTTACAATCAACGGTGAACCCAATTTAGGAGATGGTCAGTCTTAATTTCTTCTTAACAAAATATCTATTGATTTCTATACTTCCCAAATCCATATATATGCTTGTTCACTAAAATCCACATATATGTATGTTTCCATCTTCATAGCTTCATGAGTGGAATATGTGCATGCTTAGCTTATAAGCACAGGATATATCCTAAATTTATTAATTCAATATGATAATTTTGGTGATGAGGAATGTGCAATCTACAATCTATGGTAGAAAGTAGTTCAGCTTTCAAAACAATGCTGCCTGGTCAAAGGAAAAGCATTATTAATAAATAAAGATAAAATAAGATTCTTAACACCTTACTATATATATTTTTTGTGAAGAGTGTGCTTTCATTTTTTTTTTTTGAAAAGATGTTAAATCAATGAGAATATGAAACTTTATCTTTACATATCCCTTGTGGATGTGCTAAATTTACCTTCAGATGCTGTATTTTGATTTATTTTCCTTGCATTTTTTATGTTTAAATACCATTGCAATTCAGTCTGACCTCTTCCCTCTGGAGCCGAGTAATGCACACAGCATTTACAGTCTTTTAAATGGTTAGCTGGGAAATGCAACAGCAATTTGCAGCAGTAGTTTACTAATGGGGAAAATTCTTTTGAAAACCTGAAGGAAAACCTAAGGGTACTTTTGCATTTTCCACACTACAACTGTCATATAATTAAAGTACTGAAGAGCATTAAAATAAACCTTTTCCTTCCAAGCTTTCACCCAGACATACATAATTTAAATGAGGATTCAACTCCTCAGTCTTCTCCCCCACCTCTTTCTCTGTATACATTTGTTTTAGTGATCCATGGGCACATTTTGTTCAAACTGGATTAAAAAAGAAAACAGTTTGAGGACATCACAGAGACACTAATAATATAAGTATAATAGTTTGAAAGAATAAGTGGAGTTTCTTATGCTATTAATAAAAGGCAAGTGCAATACTTTAAGACAGTAGAAATTAAAATATGAGAAAAATAATCATGTGGAATTGAATCAATTGAAGATGTGAGACAATGAAATCCTATCTGACAGTCAAAAGATCCAGAACTTAATTTATCCAACAATATCACACCTTTGAAGGGTTTTGGGGAAAAGGGGGGAGAATAATAAACTAAGCAACAATTTACAATCCAGCTAAGTGTATTTTCCTCGAAATTTCTTTTTCTCTTAGGCTTATCTCAAACTGACCAGGAATGAGAGTATCTTTCAAACTGCCTATCTTTCTATTCTTAGGCATTTTAAAATCCTGTTTTTAACAGGAGTTTGGGGCACATAGTACATGCCATGTTGTCTACTGACCCATAATCAAAATGCAGTGACCTTCTACCCTTTTTTTGCCCCTTGACCCATCTTGAATTCAATGCAGCCTTTATAAATTTGCAAATCCTTGGAGGTAAAGAGGGTTTTGTGAGGCTTTGTTCTGAAAAGGCCCTAAAAGTGTGCATTTTGAATTAGACAAAGGTACAGCCAGGAACCCTGGTGCATGAGATCTTTTTCTTACATACAGGTGAGCAATATGCTTCTCAAGAACTATTCTCAGAAATTATATGATGTGAGCTAAAAACAAATGATAAAAGTAGGAGAACAGAAAATTTATGAAATGCATCAAATCAACATGATAAAAATCACTTTGATAATGTAAAGATTGGTCAGGCCACAAATCTCGAGTTCTCCATGTTTCCAGGGACTGTGAGGACCCTGGTGATCAAGAAAGGAATAGAAAGAGAGGGAATTGAGAGAGGAAAGAAAGAAAAAAGAGAGAGAGAACGGGGGATAGAGGAGAGATATGATCTGAATGTACAGGCGCATTCCCTTATCTTTCCTGCTATCAGCCAGTTTAAAGGACACCATAATTATGATGGTGATAAAACAATGCTTGCTTATGTGTGCTGAATAAATAAAGAATGTTTACAGCTCAAGAATCTTTTAATTCCAATTAAATGCTATCAAAGAAAAGCCACTTTTCCTTCTGCAAGCGCCTTTCCCCCCAATTATCTTGTTTTGTTGCAATATTTTCCTATGAGACACAAGGGCATTTTAATGTCTCTGAATTTAGGGGAAAAAAATCTGGAAAAGTAGGGTGCAAAACAGATTTTTAAAATGACACCCAAATACCAAGAACCACAATTTATTTGGATCGCCAGAGTTTTTATTTGTTTATTTTACACAGGGACCAAATGTGTAGAGATTCAGTGCTAAGTGACACTGAAGTGTCAAGCGCCATCCGTAGGCTGCTGAAGCTTCTCTGAAAAACTCAGTAGCACCCATAGGCGGCGGAGAGCAAAGAAGGGGGTGCAAGGGACAGAACCAGTTTCTGAAAGCAGTCTTGTTTCCAATCCACTGGCGGCAGCCCAAGGACCTCGAGGAATATGGACTCCAGGCAGTACTTTCCACTGCTGCAATTAAACTGAGCACAAAAAAAGTGGGAGATTAAAAAAAAAATGCATATGTTTTAAGGATGCACAAGGATCCTTTCAAACATTAATTATACCAACAGATTTCGTCACAATCAGAATAAAATAAGGTTTTAAAAAGCAATGCCCTACAGCCTGGGCACTTATTATTATTATTATTATTTATAGGATTACACAGCAACCGGGAAATTCCCTTTTTTTGTGTTTTGGAATCATTGGAGTAAAATGAAAATTAAGGCATTTTAAGTTGAATAGCCATGTTTTGTGAGGTCAATCTCCCACCCACCCCCAATTAAATTGCAAAGAACTATCTTTACCCAATTCCTCACACACTATTCAAATTCAAAGTTTCATTTCCAATATTTCTGGGTTCTTACTGTTTTGTTTGTTGTTTTTATTATAAGCACATGGCACAACAAACGCTATGTAAAACGCACTCTTAGCGTTAAATGCTGATACAAATCTGCCTTTCACTCCATCTGTCTAAGTATCACAATTGCTAAGTGTAAACTTAAAAAAAAAAAAAAAACTTTCCATAGATAAAATGTTTAATATTTCTTGGCAAATTACACTTGGTGATTTAGTGCAAAATATAGTGTTATAAAAAAAGCCTGAATATTTTTGTAAGTTTTCTAGATAGTTGTAAGCACCCTTCCTTTTGAATGTTTAGACCTTCAATACCCTCGATTCTACTGGCAGAATTAGGATGGACTTAGAGGGTCCTAAACGTGACCGATTCACTAAGGCGGGGGGCTACAGCTTGCAACAACGTGCTTGGCAACTTAATCCTACACTAAAAGAGGGCAGAGAACGAAAAAGAATGGAATACAAACTCTTCCGACATTTGTAGTTACTTTCGAGGTGGATTGTGTATTTTCAGGCTGATGGGAACGTCCGATTTTTGGAGCAAAAAGAAGAGAAGGTAAGTGTCTGTCCTTGTATCCGGTAGTTCGTAGAGAAACAATGAAAGAACAAAGGGAACCCACTTCACCATTTGCACATTTTTTATATCTCCTTCTGTCTCAAGTTAACGGCCGAGGATCCTGGAGGACTCCTTTAACTTTGCCATTAGGTGGTCTGTGGCAGGTCTTGTTTGGACTAAGAAGAGGCAAAAGTTGAAGGACTATTTAAATAAATAATAATAAAAGCTTGCTGTGGCTGCTCAGCTCAGCACAATCAGCAGAGTCCAACCAGAAGTTGCTAAATGCCTGTAGGTAAAGCCCATGAAAAGAGATCAAACTTCCTTCAGATCAGACAAATAGTCTTTCTTGGAATTGTAAGGGTTCGTCTTTCTCAAGAGATGCTTTTACAGTTGAGGGAGAAGGGGAAGAAGATGGTCGAAAGGGATGTGATATTTAAGGCATAAAATAAGTCCCAAGAATTGATCTCTCGCTACTGACTAGAAAAGAATTTTAAAAAGGAAAACAGGATTAAAGCCTCCACACGATTGTTTGCTAATGGAAGAAAGTGAAGTAAAGACTGGGCACAGTAAGGGAAATCGTGTACAAATAAATAGTATTCGGTTTGGCTGCGCTGAACATCAGCAAAGTCTAGCTTTCTCCGCTTTCTCGGTCGGTGTAGCAGAATGAGTAAGTGACCCAGTGCCGGCGGCATTATATAAATAGATCCGAGAGGGAGGGGGAGCCCCCAAAGCGGACGGGCACGTGAAGCACGCGTTTTTACTGCCCCCAAAGCGGCCACCTACACCCCCCCGCCTCCACCCCACCCCCAAATCCGTATATTACCTGCCCTGTTACAGTGACACATGTTTATGTTTATAGTCCTGGTTTGTACTAGTGTCAAGAGCCCCAGAAAGAGGGGGAGGGAGGAGGAGGAGAGGGAGGAGAAAATACAACCACCCCCACTTGTTGTTAAAGCAAATTTACTGCGTTATTGCATGCCGTGTTAAAAAAAAAAAAAAACCAAGAGGGGGGTAGTGCATGAGGGAGGAGGGTGGAGAGGAAGGGGAGAGTTGGGCTGTAGATTGGTGTGGGCTGGAGAGCCCGAGCCCAGTTCCTCTGCCTCAGGAAAAAGCAGCCCGGCAAAAAGGGTGAGCGGCGGCCGGGAAGAAGAGGGGCCTCCCCTTCAGCGCGCCGCCTTCACGTGGGGGCTCGGCGGGCGCGCGGGGCTCCCAGGAGCTGACCTCTCACCCCGGCTCCTCTCGGCGTTTTCCTTCTGTGGCCGCGGCCACTTTTTACCCAGAAGCCCTCGCGCGGGCCGCGCTCGTGCCGAGCTCGAGACTTCCCTAATCCTCGGCCGGCGCCGCCCCCCCACCCCACGCTATTCCGGGCGCTTTCCCTTCCTTCTCCTCCCCCCCCACCTCCACCTCGGTTCCCTAGAGCCCTGGGGAAGGATTCTCCCGGCTGGGAGCCCCCGCCTTCCCTCTCTTCCTCCCTCCTTCTCCATCCCTCTTCCCCACCCCCACTACCCTCTGCCCCAATCCCCAGGGAGCTCCGGCGGAGATGGCGGGAGGAGGCGGGGGTGGTGGCATGGGGTGGAGGTGGGGGAAGTGGTGGTGCTGGGCCTTCCCTGTGCTTCCTGGCCCAGCTGGAGGGGGGGAGGGGAACTGAAGGAAGAGGGAGGGGGCTGCTCGCCCTAGGGGTTTCGGCAGCCTCAGCAGCAGCCCTGGAAGGGGGATGGAGGATGGCCAGTACCTGTTGAATATTATTGGACCCCATTAATCTTGTTCCTTTTCTCCCTACTAACTACATCTCTAGCTCCTCTAGGGAAACGTGGGAGGAAGAAATGAATGGTTTTTCTCCCTCTGATTACCCGCCTCCCCTCTCCCGCTTTTACTTTTTTCCCCTTAAAATCAAGAAAGCTCAAACTATCCATCCCCCTTCCCCCTCTCCAGCAAGTATGGCTGTGGGTTTGCTCCCCCTCCCCCACTTCCCACAATAAACTACTCTTCTCTTGGAGGAGCTCCCTTCTGCCCAAGGGGTTCTACTACGTTCCAGCCCCTCCTCCCCATTCCCCTTGTGCTTCTGATTCTTTCATTTGTGAAATCAGCAGCCTGGGTAGCGCATCCTCTTTCTTCCCGTTCCTTTTCCCTTCTGTCCCCGACCTCCTTAGCCTACACTGCTCCCAATGAGTTCCATCCTCAGAAGCTCCTTCCTGGGGTTCGATCTCGCAGCCTTTTCCCCCCCCTTTTCTTCCCAAGAAGCAAAAAACAATTTTTTAATGTGCTGTCTTACCCCTTATTTCCCCATCAAAATGCATATAAGGCATTTGGTTTAAAATAGCAAGCTTAAAGTTTAAAATAACTGCTTTAAAAGGGAACAATGAAAAAAGGTGAGGATTCGCTCTTTTTAAACGCAGACACGTTTCAGTTGAAGAAATGTTTCCTTTCATTAGCTACATTTTCCTCTGTCTCTTAAGTGGAATATCCTATTTACAGAAAAACTCACAAGGTGGAAGGAAAATGACCGCGTGGATTCTGAATGGCTTTTTTTTTTAAACTGGGGAAAGCAGGAACTTTAATATTGGGAGTATTGCATAAAATATAAAAGCAGCTGAAAAGAGGAGGGGACAGAAAGGCGGGCCTTCCAGCAGCTTAGGTCCTGGAAAGAAGGAAGGAAATGCGGGCGGGCTGGGGAAGACTGCAGTGAGGCAGGCAGTGAATGGAGCTGGCTGGCGGGCGGGCAGGCGGAGGCTAGCTGCAGTGACGCCGGCCTGGGGCGGGGTGGGGGTCGGGGGGGAAGGGCGGACTGCGGCCGTGGAGAGGATCTGGCAGTCTGCGGAGTCGGGCAGTGAGAGTGGAACGCGCGCGGCTTCAGGGGAATCCTCCGAGAGGGAGGAAGGCGGGTCCGAGGAAAGCCAGAGCGAAGCTGGACTGGGGTGGAGGATGAAGGCGGGGAGGGAAGAGGGAGAGGAGGGGGCGCCGGGCGCTGCGGTGGTGAATGAGTGCAAAGGGAGGAAGTGCAAGTTGGGCTCCTTTTCCTCCAGCAGCTCCCATTGTTCAGGCGCCTTAGCACAGTTTCTCCTCCAGCTTCTCCCTAGAGGGAGGGAGGAGAGCTCGAGCTGCCCTGCTTTCAGCCCCATCCCCCACCCGCCCTAAACTTCAAACATTGTTGGGTCAGAGCGACAAGTTTTATTATCTGACGAGGCAGGCTAGGGGTTCTCAGCTAAAGACCCGCTGGAAAGGGAGGCTTTAATACGTGTCAGGAACTGAAGCTAGCCGAGTGAGGCTGCAATTCACGTGTTAAAAAGAAAAGGAAAAGGCAAAGCAGCTTATAGATATGTTCATAAAGTAACAGTTGTTTGTAGATACATGCGGACTATAATATGTGTATACATATACATTTAATCTGTATACATATATATTTTTGAACCTGGAAAGTTGGAAGTTGGAATTTTTAAAAAATGTGAATTCTAGGAAGGGAAAATCTTGATAGTAGTTTGGGGGAAAAACATGTTTTTATAAGCTAAGATTATTTTGGAGCACAAAATGTTAAGAAAGGAAATTTGGAATTCAACTCAATTAGAGGTAATCTTGTATTCTTGAAAAAAGTGTTCAAAATTATATTTTTCGAGAGAAAAAAACATTAAAAATTAACCAAAATTTTGAAAAAAAAAATGTTGCAACCATGCTATCCGAAGTATCTTGTTTTTCCCGCTGTGAGACGGAGGCAGTATTTCTGGCACACATCACATTTCCCAAAAAGCCAATAAAAAGAGAATTTCCACCAAGTATTAGAGATTCTTTCAGGCAAACCTGTGGTCACCGTAAGTAAAAACTAGTGAAGGAAAAAACCAAGCCTAGTGGTCCAGATCTTTTTTAGGGAAGGAGAATCCTTTCTGAGCAAATTTGAAGATGATTTGATAATCTCTCTAAAATATCTGTTTCCTGGTTCCTATAATGTAAACAGCATTATTTTCCCCAAGTTGGATTAAAAAACGCAACTAGAATCGATTTCGAATGGAATATTATATTTACACATCACCATGAGAACATTTGACAAGTTTTTAATTACAACAAGGAAGTTAATAATGTTCATAAACTGCATCTTTTTGCATATATGCCTTAAGCAAGTTCAAGGTATTGGTAATAATAGATTCCTTTTTTCCCTTTTCATTAGAAACAATGCAGTAAAATAAAAAAAAATTTTTTTGTATTTATGAACGCATCCTTTTGATCAACCTTTACATTCTAAACTTCTATTTCCCTTATGGAATATTCTCTCTCTCTCTCTCTCTCTCTCTCTCTCTTTGAGGAACGGAGAATTAGAAATAAATAAATAATCGACGAGTAAACATTGTAAAGTTCTTGTTCTTCTCCCCCCCCCCCATCTGTGTTTATAATTTCGAATGCTCCAAATCCATTTTCATCCAGACTCGCCTTCATTCAGGACCTCTTTCAAGCAAACAAAATCTATTGGAGATTTCTTTTGGTTTATGCCTAGTTATCCTGGTGTTGGGTTTTGTGCTAAACTAGTTGGTGTTTGGAGGCAAGGAGAAATCCTATTTAGATCCTAAGTCCCAGGCGTGTATCATTTAGCATAAAAAGTATATGTTGCATACCATAACAGCAAAGAATTTTTCTGGGGGGAAAAAAAGCTGAGAACAATCGGGGTGGGAGTGGAGAATGGAAGAGAGGGGTGGTTTACTGTGATTGGGGGGAGAGGGACATATACAGGATTCTTGGTCGGTATTCCGTGCTATCTTTCTTGGATTTTACGTGTTACCCGATTTCCTCCTCTTTCATGCACCAAGGGCCATTGCTTTTTTAATTGGGGGGAAGTACCACCATATAAAAATTGCCACATTGCGACTCTGAGTTCCACAGTAAGACTGACAAAAAGGGATTCCAGGCTTGTGCGTTTAATTCGCCAAGAATGTTAAGCTTCATAAGATTCACCCTATGGGGTCATGTTAGACTCTGGCACTGTTATCATACAATTTCAAAGGATAAAATCATACACATTGCAGATTTTAAAAATCGAAATTAGGTGCTTGACAATCAATTGTAATATATTAATCAGAGTTGGGTTTTTTAAAAATATAATTTAATTGTATTTGTATTTGTAAACTTTTTCCCTGGGAAACAATGAAATTAATTAACATATTCTTGGGCCTGTTTCTGAATTTAGGAAGTGGTGGCCTCTTTTGAGGAGAAAACATTTTAAATAAAAAAGTAACCTTGCTTTGTCCAAGTTGTATTTGCAAATCAGTTTCATTCAACATGAACAGCAATTCAGGGAGCTTCATTTACATCAACTTCTCTTCCATCTAATAAACGGATAGTCCTCTTTTCCAAGATCACCATCTTTTCTTTAACCTAAACTTATTTTAGAGTAATTTTTATCTTTTGAACAGTTTCTGGAAATCAAAATGTTCTACTTTCTTTAGGAGTTAATTATGACAAATGCAAATTTTTAGTGCTAGGGAAAATGGAAATTAGGTTTTTATAGAACATATTCATAGAACATGATTATATTTGGATAATCACTTTGAAAACTCATAGCACATAACCTTTTACTATTGCTACCCTGCCTAAAAAAGAATTTTCTAACACAGTAAAGGGTTGAAATTTTTTTTACAGATTATAGGAGAGACAAAGGAATATGAAAATAGGCTTCTGATTTACTCCCTGCATTGGTAATTAATTACATGGTATTTGAAAGAAAAATGAAACTAGTCAACATAATATAACACCATTAGAAGTCAGATTTAAATGCAACAGCCCCAGTTCTACTCTGATACCTGTTCAATCAAACTTTCCAAGTGAATATCAGACTTTGATTTTAAGAAAGTATTTCATTTAAATTGCTTGTAATTTGAATTTCCCCCTTTACTATTAGAGATTTCCTGGTATTAACAATAATATTCACTGTGATATTCTGAAGTTTGGAGATCTTTTGTAATGATAATTACCATTTATAAACAAAAAAAAGTGTTTAGTATTTGAGGACTGTTTACATGTAGAGAATTACAGATCATTTGATAAATGAAAATTCTTCATTTGTACCATCTGAAACAATAGAGAATATTTAAAGATATTAATCGCCCATCAAGATTTTTCATTTTAATACTGTTCTTAATTAGAAACCTTAGTTTAATATTGTTCTTAGAAAGCTAAATGTTACTTCACACTTAACATTAAATCTGGGCTTGCTTTAAATACAACAATGTTAATTGTTCATTCAATAAATGTTTATTGAAAGCCTACTACGTGCAAGGCACTTTGCCAGGTACTATGGCAGTTGGAGGCTACTAATTAAGTTTGCTTCTCTTTCTAAAATGGAATTTGCCAAAAGCCAAGGAAGATGATCCTCCAATTATAAAAACCCAAATGAAATAGTAATTTTATGACACTACTTATGACATGTGACATATATGTGTGTAGCCAAAGAGACTCAGAATATAAAATATAAGTATGAATGAATATATATATATATTACAAACATGTATTCACTTATACTTATATTGGTGAATATATGTGTACAAACATATATATTCATTTATACTTATATTAGGCACACTAATTATGCTATTATATCTGTAACAGAAAAATTAGTGTGCCAAAATAATACAAGTAACTCAACTTTAAAATTATTTTAACCAAACTAGCATAAATAAATGTGTTCCTATCAAGTCTCTAGATAAAAAGTTGGGATTCTTGGAGACCAAATAAGTAGAAAAACAAAGCCAAAAAAACCCACCCCTTTCTAATTAATCAAGGAACCACATTGTAGTTATAATTGTCTGTAAGTATATCCTATTATAAAAAGTAGAAATTGCCTTGTCCTAAATGAAGTTTCTTAACTCAAGTAATGTGCAGCATGATTGTCTAAGTAAGGTTATGTGGCTACATGAACTCTTATTATTGATTATGGCTAGAAATAATTGCTGGATATGAGCCAATATACCATTTAAAACACCATTTGCAGAGGTCAAAGACATGAGTTAAGAAAATACATTGTGAAAAGTGACCATGTGGCTTTTTTTCTCTTAGTTTTATACACATATCTGATTTAAAAGTATTTTGATTAGGGTAGTTCCAGTGTCTAACAACAAAATAGTCGAGCCATTTATTTTAAAAAGACAAACATGACAATATTAACATATATGTGTATTAATTATTGTTCTAAATATTTCCTTCTAGGTATATATTTTTGAAAAGTAATATAAAATGTAGACCCATACAAATGGAAATCAACAAAGCAGTTAAGAAATAACAAAAATTCAAGACCTCTTACTTGTCATAAAAGAGAAAAAAACATTGTTCATATTTTTCATTATACTCAGGTCATAGATCAAATCATAAAATATTTTCCTTGAGCTTCTTTTGGTATTCATCAGATCATTAGCTAATAGGAATAACTGTGCTATCACTGATGTAACAGCTATTATATCAAGAGGAACATTAGGAAATCTAGGCCTTAATCTTACTCAACAAGTACTACATATATTTTTCAACATATTTTGAGAATGTTGAGCAGATTTAAAAAGAAAAATTCTAGCAATAATATCCCACTGTTTTAAGAAATTCCAAATTTTCTTTTCACTAAGTTAATCTAGAAATTCTATTTTTGTTGTTCATCACTATTCTTTTTTTGCACAAAAAGGTTTTTAAAAATTTCCCAGACAGACAAGAACAGCCCAAATGATTTTTAACAATTCTTGGAAATGAAGTATAATGTTCAATTATTTAGAAGTACAAGAACTATTACAGTATGTAACAATTTACAAATTGTCTTGAATTGCAAGTGTGCAAAGGAAAACTGTTAATGTGTGAATTGTATTCTGAAGATTTCCTAATATTCTACCTGTTTATTCTTCAGAGAAATTTGTTTAATATACTTCTGATATATGATTTGTAAGAAAAAGTTTTATATCTGGCAAATAAGTTCAGTCATTTAGATTCACTAGATTTTCTTCTGATTATCACAATCATATTTATACATGAATGTATTAAATTACTTTCAAATATGATTTTTCTGTATAAAAATGATTTTTACATGGTGCTTAACGGCACTGTCCTTTTAACAAAAGTTCATTTTCAGATTTTGTTGCTTATTTGTTTCCTTTTCTAAAGTAATACATATTATTATTTTGCTTTTTATTTCAAAATTTCCTTGTAGATGATTGTTTCACACAATTATCAAGAGGTTATCTAAATTTTGCCATCAAATATTATACTCTACTAATAAGGTAATGTAAGGTAGTGATCATGGAGTCCTTCTGTTCATATAAATTAATTTCATCAAAAGAACTAAGCTTCAATCCATTAAAAATAAAACAAATGTATTATTAAATAATTTAGTGCATTAGGGCTTAACTGCATTTTTTTGAAGAAGGGAAGTTCCGCATTGATCTTAATTCAGAATTACTGCACATTAGGAGTCTGTGCAGCAATTGGGTATCGAACTGGTATTCTATTGTATTAATATAGAGATAAAGTATACAGTTAAATGGAACATATGACGCAATGATTTTGCTTGAATGCAGTTTTCAGTTTTACACATACTAATGAATTAAGCATAGAGCTCTGATATGTTTAGTTTATCAATTGTTACTATTTCAAAAGGAAGAGATCACATTGTACATATAAACCCTTATATATTAAATTAAAATTTTCTAAATTTATTGATGCTACTAAGGAGAACATTTTCTTTAGTGCATCTGGTCAATTTAAATTTTCCTCTATTTCTTATGGTCTATTTGATTTTAATGAGTTTCTATGCCCTTTATTCCTTTTCTTTTTTAACCATATTCTTACACATGTGTATTTATGTTGGAGTATAATTCTATTGTGAATTTCTAATGAATTAGTGAAATTGTTTTCATTCTTGTCTGGGTTACAAAAACATTTGGATTGCTTTTGAAACTAAAGTTTCTTTTGTGACTAGAGGAATAGATAGGAGGGCTCCTTCAAATTTTTTACTTTAAATATTTTTTGTAGTCATGACCATTTTAATTACGCTATTTTGCCATGAATATCAACTGCACCTGCAATTTGCAAGTTATTAAACCAAAACTGCTAACTTGCTTTATAACCATACCTGATATTTTAAACATTTTCTACTGACACATTCTAATTTCAATGGAAATTCAATGATTTACTTATGTAGAAGAAAGCTATGTTAAATTACTATCTTTACGACATTGATCTTATTTTGAATCAAATGCTTTGTTCATATGGAGTGAATTTCACAGTTTGACACTGCTCTGAGTCCGGTTATGCTAATTATAAACAACCTAGGTCCAATTCATTTTTGTTTATATGCATGTAAAAAGACAGCTAGCCCTTCCATCTCCCTAAATAATACAAATTTCCAATTTAGATTGGAAGAAAAAATATAGATGAAATTCTGAGTCTTAAATGTATACAATATCTCTTGGGATTAAAGAGCTAGAGTTATGTTCATTAGCAAAGGGCTACTTTAGGTGCTCTCATCAGTCCTTCGATGTGTAACATGAACACATGGTTTTGGCCTTCGAGATGAAGATGTATTAACGTTCATTTGTCACTGCAGCCCACTGGATTTGGTACATCTTCTTTCCACGTGGTCTACTAACTTTGAGCAGTTTCCATAATGGGAATTAGACGGCTAGAAAGGGTGCAGCAGAACTGATAAGTTAGCAGAACCAACTGCAAGGAGCCATGCTTCATTACCACTCTCCATTCTTAAAAAGCCTAAACAACGCCGGGGCTCTGGAGTGAGCAAGGGCTCGGGGAGGATTCGTTCAGGTAGAAGCATGAGAGGGAGGCCGCGGATGTCGTTTTCGTCCGCACTTCACTGAATATCAGTCACTACCCTCATGTCTCGCGCCATGGCCTCATTGGCAAGCTTGCAAAGCCGAGGGAGGAGGCTTGACCCGACGCCCCCTTCGTGCTCGCGCTTGTGCGCGTGCACGGCACGGCGCGCCCCCACCCTCGAGCTCCTGCCGAGGCTCTCAGTAATCTGGTCTCGCTCCCATCCCCCCGCTTCACCCTCTGGGATGGGAATGGGGGAGGGGAAGAAAAACCTTGGGAGGGAAGGGAAAAAGGAAGCCGCGCCGTCGTGTCGGCGGCGCGCACGCCCTGCTTTTTCTCTCAACCCCTCCCCCTTTCCCCTTCCTCCTGGGGGCTGAGGCGGGCGCGCACGTTGGATGACGCTAAGGAGGAAGCGAGCTCTCTCTCTCCCCTCCCAGGCTCCCCGCTGCCCCGCGGGAGCCCCCCAGTGCGCCTGTGCGGAGGCCTAGTTGCTATGTGTGTCCTCTTCAGGTTCCTGTGTTAGCATCCCGGGTGGAGTGGGGAGGGGAGAGAAGGAGCGGAGGAGGAGGAAGAAGAGGGGGTGGGGAGGGGGGAGGGGGGTAGGGAGTCAGCACGGACATGGCTCCTGACTCCAGTGCAGAACGTGAGTGACTGAGCAGCAAAGCCCGAGTGAGCGAACAACGAACGGGCGGGCGGGCTCGGGCTGGGGGGGTGGAGTGCGGCGTGGGGGGGGGGGAAGGGGGAGGGGGAAGGCGGCGGTGAGGCTCGAGGGGAGGAGGGGGTCCTCGCGAGCTCCCTCCCCCCCTCAATGGTCTTTCTCCCCTCCCCCGCAGATGGTCTCTAGCGACCGGCCCGTGTCACTGGAGGACGAGGTCTCCCATAGTATGAAGGAGATGATTGGAGGCTGCTGCGTTTGCTCAGACGAGAGAGGCTGGGCCGAGAACCCGCTGGTTTACTGCGACGGGCACGGCTGCAGCGTCGCCGTGCATCAAGGTAAACACCCAGCCAACCGCCCGCCCGCCGGGCCTCCCCCAACCGCCACCCCGCCCCGGGCACCCCCAGTCCGGGTGCCCCGGCCGCGGGGGTGGGTGCGGAGGGGAGCTGTGCGGGTGGCCTCACCCTCAGAGGAGCCCCTAGGGCTGCGGGCTCCCCGCCGCGGCTCCGGAGC
>JAJPUD010024462.1:0-18725 GCA_023553655.1 Myrmecobius fasciatus
TCCTTCCTTCCTTCCTTCCTTCCTTCCTTCCTTCCTTCCTTCCTTCCAGGCTTCAGTTTCTTGCCCATGGCTTCTCAACCTTAGTGGCACTTGTTTGGTTCCTTCCCCTGGGACAGACCAGGACCGTGCACATGTGCCCATCATTAGAAGCCGGGGTAGTTGCCAGAGTTCTCCATTTCTCCACTCTGTCCTAGAGAGAGGCCTACAGATCAGGCTGGGACCTCAGTGAGGGTGACCCTGCAGCTGCGCTCCTGAGGGGACCCAGCCCAATGACCACTGTCCCGGGCATCGCCGTACGTTTGCTGAGAGCCGTCCGTGTCTCATGCTCAGGGCTGGGGAAGTGAGGAGAAACAGGAGATGGGCTGGCCCTCCAGAATCTTGTTGTCTGGGCGGCAGTGGGAGGAGGAAGAGGGAGCCGGGACTCACATAGACTCGGAGAACTCACAAAACAGCCCCCTGGGACCAGGGAAGGGCCAAATAAGTGGCGGGGTCCCCCTCTCAGCACTGAAGGGGGCCAGAGTAGGGAGGGCTCTCTGGGGGCCACAGCGGTCAGCCGAGACTTCCAGCCTGTGTGGGTGGGACTAGAGACGGACCTTGGGTCTTCTAGATAAAGAAACAGGAAGTGGGGGAGCGGGACCCCTTTCCCCCACGCCAGCCTGTGACTGAGCAGACACTGAGAGGTCATACGGACGGACGGACAGATGGACGGAGAAAAGTCATTGGTTAATGACCGAAGGGAGTTTGGGGAGCGTGAGGGACAGTGGCCAGAGCATGGCTGTAAAGTCAGGGAGCCCTCCCCCCACCCCCCCCGAGCCCACGGCCTCGTCTGTAAAATACGAGGGTTGGACTTGGGGTCTCTTCCAGCTTTAGAGCTGGGGGCCTGGCTGGGGGGTCTCGGGTATGTCATGAGGACTCCCTGGGTCTCTTCTGTAAAGGGAAGACTCGGGGGGTTCTGGAGTCCCAGCCGTGGGACCAGGATCCTGTGATTTAGTGTTTGCATTAGATACCGCCCAAGGAGAGGGACATTTGTTGGGGGTGCACGCAGGGGGGAGAGTTGGGGGAATCCCACGACTGCCTGAGATGGGACGTGATGGAGAAAGGGAACTTGGTCTTGCTTCAGGATCAATCTGGGTAGGCTTCCTGGAAGAGGAGGGGGAGGAGAAGGAGGAAGAGGAAGAGGAGAGGAAGGAAGGGGAAGAAGAGATAGAGGAGAAAGAAGAAAAGGAGGAGAGGAGGAAGAGGGGGAGGAAGAGGAAGGGGGAGAGCAGCAGGAGGAAGGAGAAGTGGAGCAGGAGGAGGAAGAGGAGGCAGTTTTCAGGGCTTGCCGACCCCCTCCCTCTCTGAAAGGACCTTGTCTTCTGTTTTTTACCTCACCAGGTACGGTACCTGTGATGGAGACCTGGGCCGGCTCCCTTCTTAACCATCGTGTTGGGACTTCTCTCTGCCCACTAATTCCTTTGAGTAAACCCGCGGCTGCTCTTGCATGAACTGCCTGCCGGCTGCCTCTGGCCACACTAACCCAGAGCAGCTTGCGTGTGAGGGGGCGTCCTGGCTTGATCCCCCCCCCCTCTAACAGCATCCTTTTCCCTTGTTCTCTCACTGGGGCCTTCTGGCCATCTTGGGAGGTAGGTTGGCCAAACTTGGCTCGGCTCAGCCCACCCCGTTTCAGTTTGCTCTGGGTGAGGCAGTGTGGCGCGGCGGGCAGGGGGCAGCCCGGGGTTCTTCAGCCTTACACCTCCTGGCTGGTGGATCTTTGACTAGGCCCTCAGAGGGCATAAGTGGCAGAGCAGGTGCCCCCTGGCATTGGTAGGGGGCCATTCCTCCCCCAAGGGCTCCTTAGACCAGCGACATCCCAGCTCCAGACCCTCTGTGCCAGGGGCAGAGACCCAGCCTGGGAGTCCGACCCAGACTCTGGGCCAGTCATGGAACCCCTCCTGGCCTGAGGAAACTAAGACTTGGGGGACAGCTACAGAGGTGTCTTGGGAGAAGGAGTTTTGTCACTGGGAGCCCCTCGGCCCCAAACGTGGGGGGACACAAGGAGAAAACGGGCCGTGTCCTGCTGGCCCAACGATGATAAATGTAGCATAAATACAACAAACAAAACGTGATGAAAAGGAAGGAATTACTTCGGGGTGCTGCGGTGGGAAGTCTCACACCCAGGGCAGGCGTTCTCGGGGCCTTGGGGCTGTGGATCCCTGGGGATCCTTCGGGGATCTCTGAAGGATCTGCATCCTTGGGATTTCTCAGAATCATGTTTAAATGCATCAAATAGAGAGAATTATACAGAAATCAGAGAGAAAGTCAGGCATCGGGTTTTAAAAAGGCAAATTCTGGGACTTGAGAACCCCTGAGCTGGGCGTCATTGGTGGCCAGAGAGGAAGGGGGGACCCCGGGAAAGGAAGGGGGAGCTGGGACCGGACCCCGAGGCCACGATGCCGGCCTGGGCCGTGCCCCGCTTCTCTGCTGGCAGTGCCCCCTCCTCTTGGCTGAGTCAGATTGGGAGGAGAACGACGGCAGCACTCGGTGGAGTGAACTCTATTTTCCGAGTGACTCACGGCCCCTGTTTCCCAGTGGCTTCGTCATGGTTTCTTGCCGGGCCCAGTGGCTCTTACCGCCCGGGCCGTCCCTGCCCTCCGTGGGCAGCATCGCTCCCAATTAACGGGCAGGAAGCGGCCGGGGGAGGCTCTCTGTCCCAAGGGGTCTCTGGTCCTGCGCGTGGGATCGGTCACTTGGGCCAAAGCCAGGCCCCGTCCCAGCCTGGGGACCGCAGGGAGGCCCGTGACCTTCCAACCCTCCTTTTCCTCTCTGTGAATGAGGCGCCCGGACACGTCCAGGGGGCTCGGGCCTGGTTTCTCAGTATTTTGGAAACCCCATTTCCATACCGTGGGTTTCCTTGGTAATGCTGTGGATTTAAAAGCATCCTTCTGCGAGGGGTCCACAGGCCTTCTGGGACGCACCGCCAGAGGAGTCCAGGACACAAGAAAGGCTATGACGCTGCTTCCTCCCAACTCTCCCTGCCCTAGAAGCGTGGAAAAGCCCTCAAAAGTGGCGCCCGGGAGCTGGGTTCAAATCTGGGCTCTCCTGGGGACTTAGTTTTTCCAGCCCTCGTGACTCTGCTATAAAATGAGTGGGGAGAATGGGGGCTGTCGGAGAAGAGGGCCTGGGTGCAAATCCCCCCCTCTGCCACTGTCTCCTGTAGGGGAGACAGTTTTCCCTTCTGGGTATTTTCTCCTTGCTAACCAGTAAGATAAGGAAGATGGATTAGGTGCCTCCAAACAGTGCTGTTGTCTGAGAGTCAGAAGAGCTGACCCTGGCCGGAGCCCTTCACCAGTGTGAGCCTGTCTGCTCTTGTCTTAAATAGGGATAATTAAATTTCCCTTGTCTCACAGAATCAATTCAGCATTTATTAAACACCTACTGTGTGCCGGAGAGGTACTCTGGGGATAAAGATAGTTATCCTCAAGACAGGAAGCAGAATTAATAATTATAGCAGCGTGCATTTGTGGAGCGCTTAAAGATGTACAAATCTCTTTATAAATCTCATTTCATTCGTGCCTTGTGACAACTCTGGCAGGGAGAAACCATTAATAATAACAATAGCTAGCATTTATAGAGCACCCACTGTGTGCTCTGTGCTAGGCCCTTTATACATCTTATCTCATGAGTCTCACACTTGGTGGCAGGTACTGTTATTATTTTATAGATGGGGCAAATAGGGTTTAGTGACTGGGAGCAGTCTGCCTTCAGGGAGCTTCCATTCTACTGGGTCACCCTGAGGAAGTGATGGTCTATGATTGTAATTCTGTTTTTTATGATCGTAATTAGGATTATTCCTACAAACAAGCTGCCCGGGCATTTCTGGGCAACGGGGCAGCTCCTCTCCAAGCTCCTTTTTGGGGGTATCGTGCTCCCCGCAGTGGGGAGAGTGGCAGGCCTGGACTTAGGAAAACCCGAGTTCAAATCCAGCCTCAGACATTGGCTGGGTGACCTTGGACAAGTCACCGTACCCTTGTTTCCTCAGCTGTAGGATAATCATAATGGGAGCCGCCTCTATAAGGGGCTTTACCAGTCTCAAAGTGCTGTGTACCTTCTCGCTGCTGCTGCTGTTGTTGGCAGGGGCACGACTGGGATCGTTGCTGTCTCCCTTGGCTAGCGTTGGGCCAGCGGGCACACTGGGCAGACACAGCACTCACGGCCTGTGTGCCATCGTTGTCCCGCACTGAGCCGAGGGCTCCTTCTCTGTCCTGTGGAACTCCCAGGGGGACGACCACTCTCTCAGGCTCCTGAGCTCCCAGACTCCACTTGGGTTACGCTGGATGAAGGCTCATTTCCCAGCCTCACACCCAAGAGGGACACCTGGCAGAGACACGGCCAAGTGAGACCCCGAGGCTCAGATGGCACTTCTCTGCTTAGAGAGGGCCCCTAGATCATTGCTTCCCTGCTGGGGAGGTCAGCAGGCGGTAGGGACAGATAACTGGGTCAGGGGAAGGCCTGCCAGATGTAGACAGATCAAGCACTTATTAAGCACCTACTGTGGGCGGGCGCTGCTGATGTGTGAGAATCTGCACAGGAGCCGAGGGGTGGGGTGTGGAATGGAAAGTGGGGCTCTTAGACGTGCTGAATGAGCTACGGACTGGTTTGCCTGCTCCTCTGTCTGTCCTTCTGTCCATCCATCTGTCTGTCCATCCGTCCAAGCATGCATTCACGTAACTTGCCTTCAGATGACAAGCTCACCCATGACCACGCTAACCCTCTTCTCCATTTCTTTATCCTTCAGAGGAGCCGCCCGGGGTGGCCAACCCTTACCGTGCCTCCGACCGTACGTTGCTTGCCCCCCCGCTGGGGAGGAGGGGTCCCTGGGCTGGGGCTCTTTGGGGCAGGTGGGGGGCTGGGTGCCCTCCTTCTCAGTGTAGGGTGGTCTGGGCAGGAGAGAGAGACCCCACTAAGCAACCCCTGTGGGCCAGGTCCTGAGGCTACAGTGAGGGAAAATCACTCCTCCCAGGGAGCTTCATTCTCCGGGGAGAGAAGTACGTTATTAAGCAGAAGCAGGACAGTTCTGCCCCTCCTCCCCTGCCATCTCCACCCAGTGTCCCTTCTTCTCTAGTTAGGGGGCTGCGGCGGCCCAGCTCATTGGTACAGCCCCACAACACACCAGGGGCAGAGAGACTGCAGCTGTAAGGAAGAAAGGGGCCAGTTCTGTCCCTCAAGGAGCTTACAATTTACTGGAGTATCCTCCAGTGGGCCAGAGCAGGAAGGGAAGGCAGGATTGTTTCTCTGGGGCCCACTGAATAACCCCCCAGTCCCTTGTGATCCATCGGGTAATTCCATTTTCCCTCTTGGTGAATCCGGGGTTCTAGGGTCCAGATGGAAGTCAATGAGTTTCCCATCTCTGAGCCAAGATTCACCGAGCAGTCTTGGGTGTCTGGCAAAGATGGGGCAGCCTCTGGGCACTGAGAGGGCAGGAGAAAACAGGAACTCCTGCAGCCAAATGACTAGTACCCCTGGAGGTGGAGATCCGATCGTATTTGTAAATAAAAATAAATTTACAAATACTTATAAACTCTAACTCCCGTAAGGCCGGCCCTCTCGGCGGCTTCCACACTCTTCTGACCAGTCAGAGTTTTTTTCCTGAAGCCACGGGCCTCCTTCCCTAATGCCCCAAGTTCCCCTTTAGCTCCATCTCTCACGCAGCCATTAGCCATGGCCATAGTGGCTATCCTTGGGATAGCCATTTCCAGGGCCGGGGTGACCTAGGCCAGACCCTCTTCCCTTTACCGCTGCCCATTGGATGGAGACAAAGAACTCCCCCTGCAATAGGCCCCTGGTCTGGGAGAGCGGACCTCGTCTCAGTCCCTAGGGAACTCTTGGTTTCTCAGGAGCAGCTGTAGTTCCCGTCCTTAGGATGAAATCAGTCTCTGCTCAGCAGTAAGAGTATGTCAACCTGGGCCAGGTGACCCGTGCCCTCCTATTCTTCCTACTGAAAGGTGGTTCTTGGCGGCTGGCAGCTGGGATACCCATCACTATAGCCTCCACTGCCATCTTCCTCCCCCTCCATCACTAACAATAATAAAAATACTAGTAATAAAAATAACTGTTCCTTTCCACCTAATGTCCCCTTTTCAGCTATGTTTCTGATCTATGGTTAAGTTTCCTTTGGACTTATTTCAGAAGTCATTGATTTAATCTTATCTACGTTGGGATGTTCCAATTGCTACCCTTTTCTACCTTTGGGATTGATAATATGGATTATGAATCGTGCTTTCCCTTACAACCGCCCTCACAGGAAAGGGAAAACCCAGTTTGTGGGAGCTTCTGGAATGTTGCAGTTAAAGCTCCAGGCTGGGAAATGAAGGAAAAAATTAAAAAGTAACCTAAGTGTTAGTTGGAAAATGTTGACATTAAAGCCAGTTAGATAATATAGAAGAATATCTGTTCCTAACAGTTATTTTATCTTGAAACTTTGTTCCAACTTTATTCCTAACCTGGACAGCATCCAGAGAATGTAGTTGATGTTGAGATCAGATGACTTTGCTTTTGTTCCTCACCTTTCTCTTAGGGGACAAGAGACTATGACCCTAAGGATTAGGGGGTATCCTCCTTTTTCCTATGATCCTTTTTTTCTAGGAGTAGGATGCAGTCTTTCCTTAGGCCCCTGACCATTTGGCCACATAGTTTGGCCTCTTGGGATGGACCTGGCCTAAAATCTGGAATCAGCATAATTTGCTTTAATAATTTCTCCAGCTGACCCCAAATGGAGAGGTTTGCATGGGACATATGGCAGGGACAGCCTTGGTGAGGTGAAACTTGGTCGCGTGACCAAGCTAGGATTCAATGAAGCCGATCTGAAATTTAGTCTTGGGTAGAAAGTAGGGCTCGGGGATGGGAGGAAGCAGCAAAAGCTGGTGATTCAAACTCAGGGATGAAGATCGGGGGTCAAGGCTAAGGACTGAGAGTGAGGGCTTGACAGCCAAGGGTCAGGAATGGGGAGTAAGGATGGGGATAAGTGTGGTTGAAGCCAAGGTTCTCCAAACTGGACAGTGACAGGAGCCTGGCAAACTCCAGGGGGTGTGCCGCTCTCCCCACTACCCCCCTGACTGAGTCTCTCCTGTGGCTTCCTAGTTGATGATGGGCTGGGCTTCCTCCCCACCTTTGGACCTTGCTATGTGAACCTTTATGGCAGTCCTAGAGAATTCACTGGCTTTCCTGACCCCTATGAGGAACTCAATCTAGGCAAGGTGAGTCTGAGGCTGCTACCAGCTGGGAGGTATGGCATCCAGGATGGATAAGGGGAGGGGTGGAGGTCTGTCTTGGGGGCTCCTGACAGGGCTATTCAGTGGGGAGGAGATGAATTAACTCACTAGGCTATGTCCATCAGCTCCTGGCGATGATGTATTTCTGCCTCTAACTGATTAATAAATAATAAGCACCTACTGTGTGCCAGGCACTGTGCCAAGCAAAAAAAAAAAACACAAAAGAGATACAAAAGGAGGCAAAAGATGGCTTCTTCCGGGGGCCATCGCCACAGGCACAGATACCATTCCCCCTCCAGTGTTCCTTGTTTCCCGCCTCACCAGTTGAACCATCAAACCTTTCATTTTATTTTGTTAGAATAGGAGACTCAGACCCAAACAAATATCCTCTCATGTGTTCACCATTGGCCATTTTGAGAATCCCAAATCTTATTACCCCCTGGAATGGGGGTGGTGGTGACCAGACACAGGCTTAATTAAAGAATCAGTCAATAAACACTATGTGCCAAGCACTGTGTTGTTCTCCCATTAGGATGGCTGGGTGCAAACTTATTGTCTGACCCCAGGAGCCAGTCTTTTCTGGCCTAAGTTTGCTTTCCTGGACTCCCTGAGGACTCTGACTTAGTTTCCTGATTCTTCACCTGATTTTCCTTCTGACTTAAACCATAGGAGTCCCTTGCCCTCTTTCTTCTCTCCAGCCTCTGAAGACACAGATCCTATCTAAGTGACCATTTTCCTGCCCTGGCTCAAAAAAAGCTCCCAGACCCTAATTCCTCAGAGTATCTGAGCTGAATGCCCAACTCATCATGTTTATCCTGGTCAATTCCTTTCCACTCTCCCCTTTCCTTTCCTTTCCTTTCCATACTCCCCTTTCCTTTCCACACTCTCCTTTCCTTTCCTTTCCACACTCTCCTTTCCTTTCCTTTCCACACTCCCCTTTCCTTTCCTTTCTCATGCTGTTGTCCTGGATGTCTTGTTGCTTGCATGTTATATATGATTTAGTTGGGTTTTAGTTCTTCAGCCTAAAAACTTCCACTCTATCTCTCTCAACACATAATGCCTGTCTGTCAAAAGTAGATGACTTGTCTATAGAACAGCCACGAAGGACACAGATAGTAGATGTTTCTCTTTTGTCCCCAAATAATCACATTTGAAGGCTAAACTCAGCTAATGCCCAAATCAAGGTAAGAACAATCAGCAGGATTTCTAGGCTAAGTGTGTAAATAAAGGCTTTGTCTTTATCAAGATGGTGAGCCCCTGAGACAGTATTTGTTTGGGCCTGGGTCTCCTAGACTTAAAAAAATAAGATGCAAGACTCGAGAGAGACAAATGTATTTCTCAGATCTTTGGCTAATGACTGCGAGTTAGGTAGGAAGCCCTGCTTCAGCCTTCGGAAACAGGGAGATCACAGGGTCACAAATATGGAAGGACCTTCAAGGCCATCGGTCTTACCCTCTCATTTAGGAGGTAACTGAGGCAAGCCTGGCAAGGGGACACAACCTGTGCATATTCATGTACAGAAGACACGGATTTGCTAATTATTCTGAATTCCCTTTGGGCATTAACCAGCCTTGGTTCTTAGCATGAACTGCCATGGAGAGAAGATGACGGACAGATGGGGATTGGGGTTAGGAGTTCACTCTCCCTCCTTATCACCTTAGGTGCTCTCATTGGGCTCGTTGCCTCCATAAAAGGGGCTCTATTGAACAGGTAAGCGTGTGTCCTAACGATCATAGTATGAAAGCCCGCCTCCTCCTCCCCCATTAGTCCAGCCTCTCGTCTCCCTTCCCAAAAAGTGTGAACCAATTACCCGGTTTCTTCCTGCCAGGGAGAAGGTGTGGCCTATCGTGGCCGGCTGCTGGTGTCTCTGGAGACGAAGCTGGTGGAACACACAGAGCAGCGGGTGGACGACATTCATGGAGATGACATCCTCCGAGTGGAGGTATCAGTCATGGGATCAGAAAAGGGATCCCGCGGGGTCCGTCCGGGACAAGGGAGGTGGGGAGAGCCTGGGCCCGGGGCCACTGTGAACAAGTCACTCTGGCCATCAGTTTGTTCTGCTACTTAGTGTGGGAATGCTGGGTCTGGAGTCTGAGGTCCCGGGTTCAAATTCTAGCTTGGGGACTCGTTACCTGTGTGACTTTGGGCAAATGTCCTCGTCTGCCAAATCAGGAGGGTTTACCTGTATGACCTCTAATGACCCTTTCTGTTCTAGAGCTCTCATTCTGTCATCCCCAATGGCGATTAAAATATTACCTTTTGAGGTTGGTTGTGACGACTGAATGAGATAATTAAATCATCTTAAAAAGTAGAAAATGATAGAAAAATAGGAGATGCACTTGTCATGCTTACATGATAAGAATAGTACAACTCTTTTTTGGGGGGAGAACCCGCGATTTCATTAGCATGGGAACTCCCAATATGGAAATTCCTTCCATTGATGCAAATCAGCCCCTGCTGAGACACTTACAAGTTAAGTGACTTATCCAGAGTCACACAGTGTGTGTGAGACATGGACCATGGACTTAGGTCTTCATGGTTCTAATGCTACCTTTCTGAAATTCACTTTGCTTTGCTACCCATCATCATCATCATCATCATCATCATCATGATGACTGTAGACCTAGGGAACTCTCAGTGTGGGAATTCCTTCTCCACTGAGAAGCAAAGGGTCCCACCCAGTGTCCCATATCTAGTAAGTGGCAGGGGCAGAACTTGAACCTAGCCTCATCTATTTGGTTTCAAGTCTCGTCTACACCACAGTCTGGCCCAGATCTCAGCTGGGTGACTCTAGACAAGCCCCCCGCCTCTTAGGGCCCCTGAGACCTCTCTAGAGACTCAGAATTTCAGAACAGAGGCAGATCCGTACGGGATAAGGGTGTTCCAGTGCCAGTGAATCACAGAACCCGGTCCCATGGCTTCGTGGTCATTGAGACGCTGGACTTGATGGGCCATGAGGTCCTTCCTGGCTCTCGGTGCTGGGAGAGAACGGAGACTCTGGGTTTGAATTTTCTCCTTGGGCACATCAGCACCTCTCAGGGCCTCAGTTTCCCTCTCGGCAGAATGCCGGAGCTGGCGTGGATGGCCCCTGAGGTCCTAGGGCCCCCCTAGCCCACCCCCTCCCTTTGCCAGGGCCCAGGAAGACTGGGGAATTTGCTCAGGGCACCTGGGCAGCGGGCACCCAGGCAGCAGGCACCCGGGCAGTGGGCACCCAGGCAGCGGGCACCCAGGCAGCAGGCACCCGGGCAGTGGGCACCCAGGTAGTGGGCATCCGGGCAGCAGACACCTGGGCAGTGGGCACCCCTGACCACTCTCCTTGTCTCCCTTTCAGAAATACCTCAGGAGGCGCAAGTACTCCCTGTTCGCCACCTTCTACTCGGCCACCATGCTTCAGGATGTCGACGACGCCATCCAGTTCGAGGTCAGCATCGGGAATTATGGGAACAAGTTTGACACGACCTGCCTCCCGCTGGCCTCTACCACCCAGTATAGCCGCGCTGTGTTTGATGGTGAGCAGGCGGGCACCGGCCCTGAGGTGGACTGGGGAGGCCAGGGCCTGGCCCCGGGGAGCCTCTGCTCACTTCTTAACTCGTCCTTTGGGTTAACCAGGCGCTCAGCTCCTCGGGGAACTGGTGGGAATCATTAGATCGTGCTTCTTTTTGTATCTCCTGGGCTTACTACTGGGCCTGGCACATAGTAGGTGCCTAATAAATGTTCATTGAACTTCAAATGTCTAAATTTGGCACCTTGGGTGTGTCTGCCCTAGGCTTTGGAGAGCTCCCACCTTTTGTGATGGGAGCAGGAGGAGCAGGAAAGCCACAGGGGAAGCAAAGCACCCCACTCTAACTGGGGCTCAATTCTTATTTTGGTCCTTGCCTCCTCCTTCTCCTTCCCCTTCCCCTTCCTCCATCCTTCTCCCTCTCTTCCTCCTCCCTTTCTCTCTCTCTCTCCCCTCTTTCTCTGTTTCTCTCTCTCCCCTCTCTCTCCTCCTCCTCTTTCTCTCCCTCTCTCTCTCCCTCTCCCTTCCTTCTTCTCTTCCTTCTTCTCTTCCTTCTTCTCTTCTTCCCTCCCTCTCTTTCTCCTTTCCTTCCTTCTCCCTTCCTTCTTCTCCCTCTTTCCCTTCTTTCTTCCCTCCCTCTCTCCTTCTCTTTCTTCCTCCCTTCTTCCCTCCCTCTCTCCTCTTTCTTCCTCCCTTCTTCCCTCCCTCTCTTTCTCCTTTCCTCCCTTCTTCCTTCCCTCCCTCTTTCCTTCTCTCTCTCCCTTCCTCCCTCCCTTCCCTCCCTCCCCCTGAAGAACTTACCTAGGGCACTGAAGGGTTCGATGACAGCCCCTGGGGATCCGAGGCAGGACCTTGACCCCTAGTCCTTGAGCCGCAGTGCATGCTGGTACATCAGGGTGCACTCTCACCTTTAAGCTGCATGATTAACCCTTTCTGTGTCACTTTCTTCAGTCTGGATGCCCACCGAGCAGGAAATGGGGCCCTGACTGGCAGTGTTTGTCAGTATCAGGGGTGTAAAGGCTCGCACTGAAACGTAACCGTCGGCTCTTGGGAGCCCCCAGAGCCAGGGCCCCCGGGCACCCCTGCCCCTCAGGGTGCCACACAGATGCCAGCTGTTGTTACAGCTGTCCGCAGCCGCCGATCGGCCTTTGCTCTTCTCTCCATCCTTGCCCACTCCGTTTCTAGCGGGGTCCTGTGGTCCTTTGCCCCTCCTGGTGCTGGGCCCCAGACCCGTCCGGCGCTTCCTCCAGCCCTTTCCTGGGCTCCCTGACCAGGCCGAGCAGGAGCCTGCAGCTGGGGATGAGGGCACAGCTGGGCAGGCGCTCTCCGCCACTCTCCACCGGCTGGCCCTTGTTGACTCAGGCACTGGGCCCAAACCACCAGGGACGTTGCCCTGGGCCACATCTGTGGCGTCCGTCAAGGCTGGCAAGGGTGGATTCTGCTCGTGGTGCTCCCTTGTTGCCAAGGCCAACATTTCTGGGTGCGCCAAGTCTTTTGACGGGCTACGAAAGCCTGGTGTGGACAGCGGCCTCCGGGTGAGCGAGCGGCCCTGGGGTGGGGCCGGAAGGACAAAGCCGGACCGAGGAGTTTCCTCCGGCCCCTGAGGGGCAGAGGGGCGCCCTGGCAGTGCCCAGCATCGGCTGCCCCTCTCCGGGCGGGCAGGGGCTCGGTGCAAGCCCCTCTCCGCCCTCCCTTCCTCTCTCCTCCCAGGGTGTCACTACTACTACTTGCCTTGGGGCAACGTGAAGCCCGTCGTGGTGCTGTCGTCGTACTGGGAGGACATCAGCCACCGGACAGACACGCAGAACCAGCTCCTGAGCATCGCGGACCGGCTGGTGAGCAGCAGCGCGGCCCGGGCCCTCCCTGGCAAAGGCAGAGGAGAGCCCCAGAGCCCGCTGGGCTCCGGGGACCCTCAGGGAGCGAGGGGCCTCGGGGGGCCCCCGCCCCCAGAAACAAGACGGCCCCTCCCCAAACCTGAGGTTCTCCCGCTGCTATTTGTACCTCAGCTTCCCTGCGCCCACCCTGTTTCTCAGAGCGAAGCAGAACTTCCCCCAGCCATGTGCCCCGGGGTATTTGGCCCATTGCCCGACCAGCTGCCCCCATTGGCTTCTGCCTTTGGCTGTCACAAAAACTAACCCCACAGCATACGTGGATTGGCTGGAGGGGGCCTCGCTGTGGATTTTGGCTGTCTTGGGCTACCTGAGCTTTCTGGGTTTCCCCCTGAGGCGATTGGGGTTAAGGGACTCGCCCAGGGTCCCACGGCTAAGTGTCTGAGGCCGGATTGGAACTCGGCACCTCCTGACTTCGGGGCTGGCGCTCTAACCGCAGCCCCCCAGCTGCCCACAGCTTTCTGTCTGATAGCTTTATGTGTAAGTCAGATAAGCCTCTGCTGTGCCCGGGCACCGGGCTAACACACAGGAGGCACAGCGTGGCCCCCGCTCTCCCAGTTTGGGGGGACCTCGTGCCACAAATGGGCCCGGGCTCCGGGGGTCACTCAGTCTCTCTTGCTGCCCTCCCCGGGGGCCCTCTAGGAAGCCGGCCTGAATCAGGTCCACGTGGCCCTCAAGGCCCAGTTCCCTGCGGAAGACCTCGATGGCTTGGTGGCTCAGGTGATCGACAGCTTCATCTCCGACTGCAGGTACTTATGGCCTTTCTTCCCTGTCCCCCCCGACGCCCCTTCCCCTAATGCCCCCCCCGATGCCCAGGCTCTCCTATGGCTGCCCTCGGTTGCTCGGAGCATGCCCGGCCCCCGGTGCCTTCAGAGGCTCCAGAGCCGAAGCCCGAAGCTGAAAAGGGGCCTTTGGAGCGGGCCATGACTCTGCCAGCAGCTGCTGGTGGCCCGAGCCCGAGGCCCGCCTGAATGGGCAGGATCCCTGGCCGGATCTCCAGGGGAAGCTGGAAGCCGCCCCTGCCCCCCACCTGCCCTTGCCCTGCCCGGTCTTCCCTCCCCTTGCCCTTGCCCCCCATCTGCTCTTGCCCTGCCCCGGGGGGGGTGCTGGGGCTGGTCTCCCCCCTTCCCGAGCCAGCACGGAGGAGAGCGATGTGGCAGGTAGCGGTCCGTTTTAGTCTCTCGTGCTTGGGCAGAAGGCGGGCAGTGAGGGCAGGATCAGAGAAATCCCATTAGATCAAGGGCAGAGTGTGGGCTCTGGATTGGAGGGCAGCACAGAGAAGGATGGAGCAGATGATGTCCATAAAGCACTTAGCAAGCGCCGGGCGCACAGTAGGTGCTCTTTGAACGCTCCTTGCCTTCCTCCTCAGCCGCTGAGTCTGAGAAGGGAAGGGAGAGATGTCTCAGAGCTGGGGCCCCTCTGTGCCTCCCCTGCCTCCGGGAGGCCAGGGGCAGTCAGGAGGGACCGAGGCTCTGCCCACGAGGCTGGCCTTTCTGTCAGGCCCCACTGGGAGCACCCAGCGTGTGTGTGGTACCTCCCACTGTCTCCCCCACCCCCGAGGAGGCAGATCGGGGATGGAGGGAAGATTCCCTGGTGCGGCGCGATCCCTGAAAACCTGTGGTCCTGCAGATGCTGCGGACCGCGCTCCCGCTCACTCACCTGCTGAGTCAGCAAGATTTATTGAGCAAGGTGCTGTCTTTGGGGAGCCCCGTGGGTGGGGCTGGGGGGACCGGGGCGTCCTGGGGCAGCCGATGCCCATGTGCCAGCCAGTGCCCATAGGGTGGCCAATGACCATGGGGTGGCCGATGCCCACGGGCTGGTCGATGCCCACGGGGTAGCTGTGCCCATGGGGCAGCTGGTGCCCACACGCCAGCTATCCAGCCTTGGGGGCAGTGGAAGGTCCTGTGGAGAACGCCTGTGACTCCCACACTCAGGACCCCGCGCTTGCTAAGGGCTCGCCGTGGGCCGAGGACATGGTGGGGACTCAAGGACAAATAGCGCCTGCCCTCAGGGAGCGGCGTTCTGCTTCCTCCCTCTTGGGAAAGGCTTGGCTGATGTTTCCCTCACTTCTCAGCTGCTGTTCCCCCTTAGATCAGGGGCCCCCCAAAGCCAGGGTCTGGGTCTCCCCCAGATCGGGGCCCCCAAAGCCAGGGTCTGTCCGTCCCCCCCCATGCTTGGTGCCCCGGGCCATCCTGGTCCCACAGGAGGCGGAGATCTCAGGCTTTGTCCCAGACCTCCTGGTGGGATTATTTTGGGCCGTCTTCGCCTGCCATGTGCGCTCTCTGCCCCTGTTCCCAGAACGTTCTGGGGGCATCCGTCACCTCTGGTGGCGCCTGCCCCCGTTTGTGCCTTCCTGGGCAGCCACAGTCTCTCCTGGGACTGGGGGGATGCCGTGGCCGGGCTCACGGCTTCCCTGAAAGCCTCCCGGCCTCCCCCAGCTGCCAGCCCGGAGCCGGAGACATAAATCGCCAGGGCAGCTTCTCCTTCCAAGGGGCGGCTTGGGCTTCCCCACGCCGGTCTCAGGCAGGGCCGGCTCCCAAGCTGGCAGGCGGGGTGGGGGAGGTCGGGGGGGGGAGCCTGGAGGGGGGCGGGGGGGCAGGCTGGGGGGGCCGCTTTGGTCTCTCTGGGGAGGACGCCCCTCCTCCTGCCCCCCCAGAAAGCCGCCTCTCGGCCCTCGCCGTGCTACGTGAGCCGGACCAGGCCCCGGGGCTTAGGTTTCCCCGAGATGGAGCCGGCTCTCGGGACCCTCCTGCCCCCCCCCCTTCGAAATTCAATTAAAAAAAATAACAGGAAAAATGCTGTGAGGCTGCCGGCTGCCAAGGCAGCGGATCTGGCGGGCGGGCGGGCGCTGGTGCCGCTCGGGCGGTAATTGCTTCTGCAAGCTCGGGAGATTGGCAGAGAAATAAATCAGCGTGGAGCCCGAGCGGGGAGCCCAGACCAGACGGGCCTTCTGTGCCTCTGCTCAGAGGGGAGGGGGAGGGCAGGGCTTGGGGGGCCCAGCTTGGGGGGGCCCGGCTGGGCTTGGGGGGCAGCAGCGCCTTCCTGGGGGACACTCGGGAGCAGGGGGGGCCCGGCTGCTGGACCCCCCTTCATCTGAAAGGGAGCCCCCGGGCAAGCCTGGTGGGCTTCAGACTTGGGGTGCTTATGGTCCGGTGGGAGCCTGGATTCTAATGGGAGCAAAGACTTCCCCCATCCCCTTTCAGGGAGCCCCCGCTCTGTCTGGGGAGAGCTTCCAGCTACCCCCCCTCCCTTCGAGCCTCCTGCCCAGCGCACCCCGAAATTTGTGGCTTTCTGGCTTCTTGCCCACTTGGGGGTGCTCCGGGTCAGGAGGAACCCCTGCAGGGATCCATTAACCTGCCCATCCTGCCCACTGTGGCACGTGGGGGTCCCATAAATTTCAGCATCAAACTAGCCCTAGAACTTTGCTCCCTTGAGTTGTGAGTTCAGATCTGGCCTCAGGCACTTATGCCGGTGTGACTGTGGGCAAGTCAATAGGTGACCTTTTCTCTCAGTTTCCTCATCTGTAAAATGGGGATAATAACGGCCCCTCCTCCCGGGATTATTGTGAAACTCAGATGAGGGAGTATTTGCAAAGTGCTGAGTAAGCAGGATGCTCAGCACATAGTAGGCACTATATCAAAGAAATATTCATGAAGCATCTACTAAGTGCTGGGGATACAAACACACAAATCCTAGCTATGATTGGTCTCTTCCTCATAGAGATGAGACTGAGATGGGTCACAGCAGCCCCTTCCTGGGGGACACTCGGCAGCAGGGACGTGCCCCAGGGAGCATCCGAACCCAGATGTTCCCAATTCCAAGTTCAGTGCCCGCCACAAAGGGCCTCGCAGCAAGGCCGAGTGGAAGTTGGCTGGACTTGGAGCGGAGAGACGGAGGGTCCGGGCCCAGCCTGAGTCTCCCTTTGGGGTTCTGAGACTCAGTTTCCTCATCCGTAAATGGGCACAATAATCCCGCACGACTCACCCCTCACTGTGTTTTTATGGAGAAAGCACTCGGTAAACCTTGTGAAAGAATACTTGTTTTATCGGTGCTTCCTGAAGACCTCAAGTGGCTGTTAGTCCCTTGGGCAGAACGAGTGGCGCCCCTTTGCCTGGGGGACATTCTGGTGCCCCCTTGCCCCGGGGGCCGGGCCCTTTCGGCGCCCCTTTGCCCAGGGGATGTTCTGGCACCCCTTTGGCCGGGGGCCGGGCCCTTCTGGCGCCTCACACGTGTCGGTCATTTCTCCTTCCGGGGACAGTCAGCCTCTGGTGGACGTCAGGGAGAAGCCTTCGGCCACGCACCTGGACCACTACTTGTACCGCCTGCGGACCAGCAGCCTGAGCCAGATGGTGCACGCCGCCCTGGAGCTGAAGCACGCCAGTGCCCGCGAGGACCTGATGGCGGCCCTGGAGCAGGCCGAGGACTGGCTCCTGCGGCTGCGGGCCCTGGCCGAGGAGGTAGCCCTAGCGGGCCCGGGATCCTTGAGGTCGGAGCCCCCCTCTGGGCGTGGGGCCCCCGGGGCCCCTTCTCCCTCTGCCCCCGAGCTGCTCGTGCCCTCCTGGGCCAGACATTTCCCTGCAGGTCTGGGCTTTCCTCATTCTGAGACTGATGAGAACGGTGGTAGCTACCCCCGGAGCTAGATGGAGAGAGAGGTCTGTGCCAGCCTTAACTAGTGCCAGGGAAAGGCCCCTGCCAGTCCCTGCTCCGAAGTGCCTCAGGCTTTCCGTGCCCCCCTCTCTCACGGTGCCCCAGGAACGCCCGCCCTCCCCCTCCCTCTGTGGGAACCTGACCCCGGGCAGTGGGACGAGGCAGTGGGAGCCCCTGTTCCCCAGCCCGGGAAGGGCGATCCCCCCCTTTGGTTATCAAGTCTCAGAAAGCTCCCCCCCCGAGGGGCTGCATAGAAGCTTCCTTATTGATCGAGTTCCAGGGCCCAGTTAGGAGATCAAGAGTCTGAGGAGACTCTGCTAGGATCCAAACAGGCCCAGAAGGGCCATGGAAGTCCTGGGGCTGAGAGCCGGGGGGAATTTAGAAGGCCCAAGCCCCGTTTGGTGGGTGGGTGGGGAAACTGAGGCACGGGCCCGAAGCTCTCTCTTGTGCCGCCCTTGGGATCCCCAGAGGCACATGGGGGGCTGAGGGGTCCCATCCTCCTTGGGGGAGGCAGGAAGCTCCCTTTGGGGGGGGCAGGAGACCCCCCACAGTCTGTCGGTGGGCCGGGGCCGGGGGTGGCGGGAGCGTTGATTTATTCCAGTCCGTGCTGAGGTGGGAGCTGGAAGATGAAGGGAAAGGGAAGGCTGGGAGAAGAATTTCCGGAGGAGTTAGCTCTCCCAGAGGCTGGGGAGGCTGGGACGGCGGAGGATTCCAAGGCAGAAGGAAGGCGTCCAGAAACCTTCATCCTCTAAAGCTAACTTTGGACTCCTTCCCTGTGAAAAGCAGCTCCCGCCTGCAGCTCGTTTGCTCAGTGGTTAGATCTCGGTCCTAACGAGACCAAGGCCGTGGCTCTCGTCTCTGTCTGGGCCACAGAGTCAGAGACCGCCGCTGTGGTACCCCAGACTGGGACCCCCTCCCCTTGCCCTTGTCCGTGACCTTGGACAAGCCGTGGAATTTGTGCTTGCCTCAGTTTCCTCAAGTCTGATAGCACCCGCCTACCTTAGGGGTGAATTTGAGGATGAAGTGAGTGCTTAGCCCAAAAGGGTGTGACCCAGCACATAGTAGGTGCTATGCATAAGTGCCTGTTACCTCTCTGCTACAAGTCATAGAAGCCCTCTGATCTTGGCACATAGTAGGTGCTATATAAAAGTGCCTATTGCCTCTCTGTTACAAGTCATAGAAGAAGAAGAAGCCCTCTGATCTTGGCACATAGTAGGCGCTATGTATAAATGCCTGTTGCCTCTCTGCTACAAGTCATAGAAGCCCCCTGATCTTGGCACATAGTAGGTGCTATGTATAAATGCCTATTGCCTCTCTGTTACAAGTCATAGAAGCCCTCTGATCTTGGCACATAGTAGGTGCTGTATATAAGTGCCTATTGCCTCTCTGTTACAAGTCATAGAAGCCCCCTGATCTTGGCACATAGTAGGCACTATATAT
>JAJPUD010024463.1:0-18724 GCA_023553655.1 Myrmecobius fasciatus
CTCTCTCTCTCTCTCTCTCTCTCTCTCTCTCTCTCTCTCTCTCTCTCCTAGACTAATTTCAGGGAGTGAAAAAGAGACAATGACCCTTTTAGAATCAACTCTCAGTACCAGGCCAAGTTTGTGTTAGAACAGAGGCCTATTGGAAGTCTTTGTAATCCAGGTTGCAAATAATAGAGAAAATTATGTACATGCCTAAAGAAAGGAGAGAATTACATTAGAAATCATTTCCTCTTTTAGAGCCTATGGGTCCTTACTTTATATAAATGAATTTGTGGGGCTTACCTGGGACCCACTCTAAACATAAGACTGATAAGAAGCTGGAGGAGAGAGAAGAGAGAGCTTGAGAAGGTGCTGGAACAGATGAGGGAAAAGACGTAACCCTTTTGGTCAAGAGTCTACCCAAGAGAAGGTGAGAGTGATTGAGATGAAGTTGGACACCGGCCTCTAGCTTCACCGAAAGATAAAGATGAGGGTAAGATACTAGAGTTGTAAACGTGGCTGGGCTGCTAGCTTGAACAAAAAATAAAATAAAATAAAAAAACAAGACAAAGAGATACAACCTTAGTTGGAGTCACTCTACCAAGATCCCTTTTTACAAGGAGTATCTGGGTTTTCAGCTGCATTCTGACATTTCAACCATAGCCTGCTTCTCAAACCAGTAAAACTTCAGGTTTTCTTGGAAGGGTCCAAAGGTATAAAAGAGGAAAAAATGCTATTAAGAACATCTGTAGGTAAGGGTAAGATATCCTATGTAGATAAAGGGAGGAAAATAGAAAGGGAGGGAAGGAAAGGAGGAAGGAAGGAAGAAAGGAAGGAAAGAAGGAAAGAAGGAAGGAAGGAAGGAAGGAAGGAAGGAAGGAAGGAAGGAAGGAAGGAAGGAAGGGAGGGAGGGAGGGAGGAATGAAGGAAGGAAGGAAGGAAGGAAGAAGGAAAGAAGGAAGGAAGGAAGGAAGAAGTCTTCCAATTGACTAATAGGTTTTTTGGAATTAGGCTAAAGAGAACATTCTTTGCCTCAGTTGCTATCTAATTTTAATCACTGAATGGGTGCAGCTTCAGTCAAACTGAGTCCTGTTGAAGATCTTAACTCAGAAAAACCGAGGTCCCCCATTTCATCTAGGGTCATCTCCAGCCATCTTGATCTATATCTTGTCACTGGACTCAGATGGTTCCAGGGTAAAGAGAGGCAGGTGATCTTGAACATCCCTCCCTCATATAAATTCAACTCACTTGCATGGCATGGCATCACCTCCCTGATGTCATGGTCCCCTTGGAGAACGAAGAACAACAACAGCCTGCTCCTCAGGTCTTTCTGAAGACCGGAGGCAAAAGCATGTGTTCTATTTTCTAAATCTAAATTCTAAATCAGGTCATGGAATTCATTTGGAAGGGTCAGTACTGAATGGAGAACTTATCCTGTGAAGGACAGGAAACTGACTCCCCAGTGGAGGAGTTCACATGGTTCATTGTTATTCCTCCTCTTTGAACCTTGTAGCTCTGGCTGTAGTTAGGGATGTGATGGGGTGGGGAATGCATCATCTGTTTTTTGATTTTCTAACTTACCATTACCATAAGATTTGGTTCTTACCATTTTTAGAGTCATGGACCCTTATGGAAGTCTAGTGAAACCTATGGACTGCTTTTCAAAATAGTATTTTTAAATAACTGAAGGAAATGCTACATTTCAGTTAGAGGCTAGTGAAGGGATTATTTTTTTCCCATCTAAGTTCACAAACTCCCTTTCTTCACTGGGAGCCTGTGGACCTCAGGTTAATACTATATGTCCTGTTTGAACCCCTTCATTTTATAGCCATAGGGACAGGCCCAGAGACATGAGGTCACTTGCTCATACACTAAGCTAACTGCAAAGAGGCTATTGAACCAAGAACCCTGGTTTTTAACTCCGAAGAGATAACCCCTGTAATTTTCCCCATTAATGAGGCTGTTTGCAATGGATTCAAATTTATTATTAATCATTCTGGTTTTAAGTAAAATGACTTCTTATTCTTCTCTATCCATTTTAGATAATACCTTCCATAGCATTGATTTAACATTTTGTCTCTTTTAGCTCCTGTTTTAGTTACTCTAAGCTAGTGGATAAAAAGTCCAGGGTTCAAATCTTGCCTCCAATTTTTAATAATTTCATGACCCTCAGTAAGTCACTTTATCTCTCTCAAATGAGAATAATAATTACACCAACTTCAGGATTATTGTGAGGCTCAAATAAGATAATCTTTTTTCCCCTCAGTAGCATTCTACTTTTCCAAATATATATAAAAATAGTTTTCAACATTCATTTTTGTAAGCCTTTTGTGTTTCAAATTTTTTTCTCCCTCCTTCCTTATCTTTCCTCTCCAATAGCAAACAATCTGATATAGGTTAAACATGTGTAATACTTTTAAATATATTTTTATATTGGTCATGTGCAAGAAAAATTAGACCAAAAGGGGAAAAAAACAAAAGAAAGAAAATGCAAAGAAAAACAGATGAAAATAAGATGCTATAAGATAATCTTTGTAAAGCATTTTGCAGATGTGTTACAGAAATGTTAGTTATTATTATTCTCCATTTCCAAGTTTTTAAATAAAAGGTACATTTAAAATACAGCCTCATTTCTTTAAATTATGAGTGTGTTGGCCCCCCAGGAAATCTGCCAACCAAATTAAGCAATTTTTGGCCTGTAAGTTTGAAAAAGCCACGTTGAAATGGTGAGCCTAGAGAAAACTGGTGAAAAGCAAATAAATGAAGATCAGGAACAGGCTAATTCTAGTCAAGGCAAAGAATGAGTAGTTTCAAATGTCAGGGGCTGAATCACCAGAGAAGAGAGGCAAGAGAGGTGGGAGCAAGCCTAATCTTAAGAAAAAACCAGAGGATTCAGTTGGAGAGTGGGTAAATGAGAGAATAGGACCTGAGACCACTGGAATACTGCCACATCTGCAGTGAGTGACTGATAAATTATTGCCCCACCACTGGCTCTGAGAATCCTGAAGAATCAGTGGAATGAAGGTAGTGTTCTGGCCAGGGGACATATATAGGGAGATGGGTAGAAAGCAGCCATTTATTTACAAGTACTGGCAAAGTTTAATTCTTGATTTAATTCTTTGACTTTGCCTTGAACTTGAAGTCATTAGGTTTGGTTTAGTAAATGAAGTATTGGTAGAAGCTTGTGAATAGTGAGTTTAAATTGGGCTATTCTAATAGTCCCAGGGACTTGAAGGGTAATTGAAAAAGGACCACAATGAGAAAGAGCCTTGTGGATTACACAATAATATAGTTTTTTTTTTAAATTAGAGGAGAATTTAACATGAAGAGATTTAAAATACACCAAACACAATTAAGTGCCCCTTCAGAGGAGTCACCTTGAGAATGGTAGATCCTTTTTTTTTCTTAATGATGTTTTTGGAGCTACTCTTGCAAAGTTGCCTTTTTTATTAGTTTACAAACTATTAAAAAACAATTCTCATTACCTCTTAGTCACACCTCATCAGTCATGGCATGAATAAGGAAATGGGCTATAGCCAAACTAGAAGTTGTTATGTACTTGGATTCTTACTTGAAGGTTTGTTTCAAAAATTGAGCTGCTTTTGGTTTAATAATTCAACTCACAGGCCTGGCTGGATCAATCCTGGCAATTAACTAAACAAAAATGTGAAATCTGTTATAAAGGAAATGGCATAGACCCAATCTGAACCTCCCAAAATTGGTCTTGGCTATTCCCTTTGTACTCTGGGCAGGATTTAAGTAACTAAACACACCTATGAATTGGCCAGAAGGGTATAAGGCAGAACGTGACATGACTGTTTACTCCCCAAGTGATTGCTTGCAGACACATGTTAATAGTGCTCTATATCAACATCAACTTTATGGAGCCCCGTTGCAATGATCTAACTATATTACTCAGTGTGAGTAATGCCCAGAAGGAGAGTATGTCTTGGTGTGTACATTAACATGATGTTCTGTGAACAAGACTTCACTGCTCTTAAATGTGAAATAGACAATATACCACCTGTTCTACCCAGAGAACAGTGTAGTATAGGGAAATTCAATGGAATAAGCATTTATTAAACACTTATTGGGTACAATGCAGTATAGTGGACTCAACAGATACAAAAATGAAAGGCAATATAGCCCTGCCCCAGAATTAAAACATGATTAAGCATGGAGGGGGGAAGAGAGATAACATGACAGAAGAAAGAAAACTTCAGTCAAGAAGAGCAGTGGTCAGGTCTTTCCTGTGGCATTTACTGTGTGACCTTAGCCAAGTTAATTAGCCCTTCAGGACTACTGGCAACTCCCTAGGTTGCAAATCAGGCTGAGAGCTTCCTCCTTTCCTCTCCCAGTTTACAAGGCATCCAATAGAGAAATTTAAAAGGGTTCAAGTATATGGGAGATCTGTATGGAGGAAACAGAGGAGATATGGTAAGATAGAACATGAACTGGTCTTTGAAACATTTTAGTATAATACTGGAGCATCACAGGTTTATACTGGTTTGAATAGGTCAGAAACAGGTTTAATGTATATAAACTGGTTTAGACTGGTTTTAACCTGTTTAAATCTACCTAACTGGCTTCAATTGGTCAGAACTTGTTTGAAATAGTTTCAGTTTAGACTGGTTTGAATGGGACAGTTTGAACTGGTTTAGACTGGTTTTAACTGGTCTGAACTGTTAGAATGGGTTTTAAAATGGTTTGAACTGATTTTATATAGTTTTGACTCCTCCATCACAGAGAAACAGGAAAATATCTGTGAAAAAAAGAGGATATATAATAGAACAAATACAGCAGTAAGTTCTTCTTCCCTATCCTTCACATCTTTCCTCCATACCTCCCACAGATCTTGGAAAGCTTGGGCCTATAGAGCTCAAGGATCTATTTGAAAAGAATGGATTAAGAAAGCATTAAATAATACCATGAAGTTCTCTGGGGGGAGAAAAACACAGGAATATTTCATTGACATGTATTTCAGCCACCTTTTCTGGAACTGTTTTTGGAAACTGTTGCAACCTTCATTATGAAATATCCATTTCCTAAGAAAGTAACTCAAGTGCTTCACATAGAAACCTTCTTAATTCAAGTAGGATGCTTTGGATTTTTTTGGTTTAGGGTTTTTTTTTTCCTTTTTTTCTTTAATAAAACAACTTGCTTTTCTCCCTATTTAGACCCACTTATGAACCAGGAACTTGGATTATCAACTCCAGCCTCAGTTTAGAGAAAAACTATCCTCACATTATTGTGACAAGAAGTTCTGAAACTCCTAAAACCTTTCCTATGCATATTAACAAACACATCTTCCCCAAACTTTCATCTTTCCAGGAAAAGATAAGAAAAACATATTGCTGTCTTCTGAAAGACAAGATGTTTGGAACTCCTGGTTAAGTTTCTTGCTGCCAAAATCTCATATCCTAACTTTTCAATTTAGAACTGGATTGAACTTTGCAGGTTATTTAGTCCAAATCTCATTTAACAAATGATGAAACAGCTTCAGAGAGGTAATAGAGGAATATATGTCCAAAGTCATAAAGGAAGTGACAGAGATAGATTGCAAACAGATTCACTGATTCCAATCCAGCATTCTTCCCACCATCACCAAACTACTTTCTCCCCTATCTTCCATGAGGAAATTTCTGTTATGAATGAAATAGCTATAAACAGAGTCAATTCTTTGTGTCTTTTTTTTTAATGAACTGCTATTTCATTATGTCATTTTCCTTTTGGAGGTTATTTTCCCATTCCCATTTCCATTCCTATTCACCTTTTTCATCTTGGATCCCATTTGATAACTTCATGATAGTAAAAATGATTTCCATTGTATATTCCTGTTTCTTAGCAAGTTCTTTCCCTGTCCTAATTTAAATTCAGTCAATCCAATTATTTAATTCATAATTTGGGACCAGATTTATCACAAACCTGTGAAGAGCACTGTTCCTAAAGGATACTACAGTTTATGTTATGTTTTGTGGGCAAGGAGTAAGATTTTATATTTTGTCCTCTGTAAGGATTTAGGTTTTTAAGAGACTGATCCCATTGCCCACTGGTCACTTAAAAACCTTTGGGGTAGAAAGGAACTTAGAGGAAGTTGAATAAAATTTTAATAAATGATTTTGTTATTTATTGCTTCCTTTTAAGATTTCAAGCTTGGTGTATTTGAATACTTGCAGTGATGTTAGATCATGCTCATGAAGTAATGTTCTCATGGGTGAGAAAATCATTCTTGCTGATCTTTTCTGTTCACTATGAAAATATGACCTCTACTTGGGTCTTTAGTCCCATTTCCAAGAAGAGCCCCTCTGGCATTCAGGAAAAAGGCCTATCAATATTTATACAAAATTTATACAAAGAATTTTGGATCAGAGAAAGACCTTAGAAGTCACAACAAACTATCTTTGTATTCTTGAATATATGAAAGCATGAAATGCATTTAATAAGCCCTTGTGGACAAAAATTACAAAAGTGAGGCACTCTCTCCTGTCCTCAAGAAACTTAGAATCTGATGGGAAAGATAACATATAGAGAAAAGTGGTTGCCAGGGAGGGGTGTTTTAATTTGGAAAGTCATGAGAGTAGTGATTAGAGCTATAGTGGAGTGGATTGACATACCCTTTTCCACAGCAACAGCAATATTGATTTGATTTTGGTTCCAGAGCTGGAAAGGCTAGGGATGGGGGAAGGGAGATAAGAGTAGGAGAAGGAAGGACATGTCCTGTAGCAGACAAGAACATGACTGTGAGGTAAAGTGAGACATGACTGGAGCTGGTAGGATATTGTGGGTAATGTGAGATACTCACCATCAGGACAATGCAGGTTCTGAGGATGAAAATTCCAGGGCTAAGATTACTAATTTTACAGATAAGGAAAAGAGGCCCAAAGTTAAGTGATATTTCTATGGTCACCTAGCTATTTGGTGGCAGAGCCGGGAGTAGAGCCTAGATTTGGGGACTTCCAGGTCAGTACTCTTTCTATTATAACTCATTATCTCCTAAACACAAAGCAAAATTCTAAATACAATAATTCACATTTAAATTGGCAGTTATACTGGGCCTTCTGTACTTTAGGAAGCCTCCTCTGAAAGGAATCTTTCAGGTTCTGCCCTGAAAGAATCCAGGGGAAAAAAGTTATATTTTGTAACATAATAGAACATTTAGACAAAAAAGCAGAAAACCTATCCTTTAGATCCACGCATAATTTTTACATTAAAGCCAGCCTTGGGAGTGCTACAAAAGAATTCCCTCCTCATTTGAATTGTGGCTTCCTTTGTTTGGTACTCCTAAGGAAGTTAATACATTTCCCATTTACTGGGAACTCCTTAGAACTAACTTAGGAAAGTAACCAGGGATCTGTATCCCAAATTGATCATTAAAAAGGGAAAAGAAATCACAAGTGCAAAAATGTTTGTAGCAATCCTTTTTGTAGTGGCCAGAAATTGGAAACAAGTGAGTGCCCATTAGTTGGAGAATAGCTGAATAAGTTATGTATGTAATCTATAAGAAACTATCAGCAGGATGATTTCAGAGAGGTCTAGAGAGAGACTTTCTGAACTGATGCTAAGTGAAGTGAGGAGAACCAGAGAACATTGTACACAGCAACAAGATTATGTGATGATCAACTGTGATGGACTTGGCTCTTTTCAACAATGAGGTGATTCAGGCCAGTCCAAGAGACTTGTGATGGAGAGAGCTATCTGCATTCAGAAAGAGGACTCTGGGAACTAATTGTGAATCACAACATAGTATTTTTGCCATTTTTGTTGTTGTTTGCTTGTTTTTTTTTCTCTAATTTTTTTGATTTGATTTTTTGATTGGATTTTTCTTGTGCAGCATGATGAATATGGAAATATGTATAGTGGAGTTGTACATGTTTAAAATATATTGGATTGCTTGCTGTGTGAGGGAGTAAGTGGGGGGAAGGGAAGGAGAAAAATTTGGAACACAAGGTTTTGTAAAGGTGAATATTGAGAACTATCTTTGCATGTATTTTGAAAATGGAAAGCCATTATTAAACATAAAATGAATAAATTAAAAAAATTAATTTGGGCAGCTAGGTGGCGCAGTGGATAGAGCACCAGCCCTGAAGTCAGGAGGATCTGAGTTCAAATCTGGTCTCAGACAGACACTTAACATTCCCTAGCTGTGTGACCCTGGGCAAGTCACTTAACCTCAATTGCCTCAGCAAAAAGCAAAAAATAAATAAATAAATAAACAGATAAACAAATAAATAGAGGAAGGAAAATGACAAGGGGGTGTCAGGTGACAGACTTCAAACACACAGTTTTGATCATTTCAATCCTTCTCTGATTTCCATCTTCCAATACACTGTGCATCCTTCATAGTGGTCCATGCAAACTTAAGAATCTCAAGTTGAAATATAGCTCATCCTTGTATGTATATTAATAGGTGACATCAAGAAGATCTGAGTTCAAATCTAGTCTGAGACATCTATTAGCTAGATGTTCCCTGACAAATCATTTCATCTCCACCTGCCTCAGTTTCCTTAACTGTAAAATAGGGATAATAATAGGTAAATACTATTATCGCTCTGAGGGTTGTTATGAGGATCAAATGAGCTATTTGTACAGCTCTTAAAAGAGCATCTGGCAGATGGTTGTGGTTTAATAAATGCTTATTCCTTCCCTGTTGACAAGATGATTGTTGGTAAAGTCACTGCAGTTTTCATTCAGATACTAATAACTGGGTTGGTAGAGGACTTTCCCACTACAGGACAACTGTTTTATTATTTATGTTTAAATTGCCTCTTCTTAATGAACATTATTTTTCATTTCCTGAAGAAGTAACATCAAGAACCCAGCACTGTGGGGTGCTCTCCTGCTAGACCGGGAGAAGGAAGATTTTGATTTGATTCTGTATTCTGAAATTACTGGTTGTATGAATGCAAGTTTTTTAAGTTGTACAGGGAGAAATAATTACTAATAACTAGTGATTTGGGGAATCCAGAGTTCTTTCTCCTTTTTTTCTAAAGTCCTCATTTTAAAGTTTAGCCTCTGAAAGACATTCTTAATATTGAGATTGAATAAACTCTCTCCTCAATTTTGATCAGAACTCATCGAATTTTTAAGGAATTTAATCTAAAGTGGGGAAGCTCATTGTATTCTGTCCAGAAAGTATATCTTTTAAACTTTTCAAATGTCACAGTATGCTTCTCACTCTTTCTCTTTCAGGATTGGTTTTAGGATCAAATGAGCTGGTCCATGAAAATCCTTTGTAAAGTCAAAGTATCTTGATTGATTGATCCATGAGTGAGCAAAAGAATTCACACATGGCTACTTTACAAATAAGTTAATTTTATTGAATAGGCATTATAGCTTCTCTCTGTTTCAAATGATGGAGAAGCTGGGTCACACAGATTACAGAGCTATCATTTACTTGAAGTAATCTTTCATAAAAGAAAGAAATTAAATATACAGTTCTGCTATAAAAAGTGCGACAGTCATAACTGGAAGTTTTCCAAAACAAAAGCAAGATTTACTACATATTGCAAAAATTGGTTTTAGTGCTTTAATACTTTACAAAGTAACAACCCAACTGCTAAAAACAGCTCTTACATGTCTTTCTTTGTCCAAGAATGGATCAGATTAAAAATAACATTGGACTTTAATCTGGATGACAATCACATGTAGAAAAAAGTTCTTAATCACTTGCATTTTTTCAAAGCAACAGAATTCAGGCCCATTTTTTAACATTGATGGTCTTGTTGATCCATTTCCATCAAGTAAGAAATGGTAGAAAACTAAACACAAGAAAACTGTATTGTTTCACCCAGACTGATGATAATCAGTCAATCAAACCATGGAAGAAAAGGGAAAAATGTACCATTCACTCATTCCACACAGGCTGAACACATATTTAAATGGACATGTTGAACACAAGGGTAACCCAGAAAGTCACTGTGGCTTTAAGAAAATCTTTTCTTCATTGCTTATGGTCACATCAATTTGCCTTAGTAGAATGATCTGCTAGAATTCTTGAAACTGATCAAAGATGATAAGAAACGAAGCTCAGTTCTGGGAAGAGCTGGATAGGGATGGTTTGTTACTAAAATGTTTAATTCTTCTATAGAGTCAGGCAAGTTTAATTCTCATTGTTCTAAAACTTGATTTATTCATGTGTCTAAGAAAACCCTGTAAACCACCAATCAGTTTAAGATCTGTAAACTGGGAAGAGGCATTTTGTCTCCCTCAGTGGATGTTTTGGATGCTTTTCATTGTTATATTTGCAGTTCCTATCTTTTATCACTTCCACATACTGACTTGGGGCATCATTTATTGGAAACAGCTCTTTCTTCTTCCCCCCACAATAGTCTCAATTATGCTTATGTTGTTCTATTTTCATTGCCCAGATGTACAGGATTCTTCAACTAAAGAAACATCAATGGGCATCTTCATATGGTCAATTAATGGAAGGTCATATAATTTGGGGTGGGGATGGAAGTGGAATCCCCTCAGCAAGAGTTCTCTTGCATATAAGTAAAGGGAATAGGCTCACAGCCAGTCAGTTTGGCAATAAAAAATAAATCTTTAATTCAGAGCATTTAAGAAACAGGTTGCACATCCTTGGGTACATGCTTCAGAAAGCCTATTGCTTTGTGTTTTGGTTTAAGTCAGACAGTTGGACACTAGCAAAAAATATGGTCAAGGCAGTGTCCAGAGGTATCACAGATTTATGTCTTTTAAAAATGTGATCAATGAAATCAAGGCCAGAGATTAAAGACAGTTGGGAAGGCTTTGTATAGTGCCCCAGTCCATCCCAAGGCCCTATAAAATATTAACAGTATTTTGCCACCAACCCTTAAAAAAGACAAAACTTAGCCAAAGTATCCAGAAGATAAAGTGCCAGTTTTTATAAAGGGTTTCACAGCAAAATAGATAATCTCTATGAGGGAAGCTGGGCACTATGGGAATACACTTTTGGTCATCACATGAGAAGGCTTTAAAAGAGTGGAAAGGGAAAAGAATTGCAAATTGGAAGCCATGAGACAAGAGCCTGCCTTGTCTCTTCCTGGAGCTTCTTCTTTGAGGTTTAAGCTTCAAAGTCCAGTTTGATAAGGCTGTGTCTGCAGGATGCCATAACCATCAGTTTGAAAGTGAGAAAAAAAATCAGCCAGATTTGGGGCATCAAAGATGTTTATTTTGGTGTTCATCTACCTGGCAGCTTCTTTTTTCTACCAACCCCACCCCAAATAACTCTCCCTTCCCCCCAAAAAATAACCCAAGCAAAATCAGAAAACAAAACTTACTGTTTGCCTGCATGATTTTGCAACCCATCCCAAAGGGTTGAAACATAACAATCCCTTGGGGATTAGTCCCTTGGATTAAATGAGATGATTGTAAAAAGAATTTATCACAGTGCCTGATACATAATAAGCACTATATAAATTCTTCTTTCCCTTTCCCCCTCTCTCCTTGGAGAATGGCTCACAAAAGCCTAAGTATATGAGTAGTTACTTTCTTTAAAATATCTGTATAATGAAAGGAGAGGTAAAATGGAGGTAAAGTATAAAGAACCTCAATCCAGGAATCAAGAAACCTGGGCTCTATCAATAGAATTTTGTAACCCTGCTCAATTCACTTAACCAATGTGATTTCTTTATCTGTAAGATGAAGGATTGGATCTGATGTTCCCTAAGGTTCTTCTTAGCTTGTTCATCTCCTTCAATCCTACACCTTTTCTAGAGCAGAGGTTTTGGGGGAAGAAAGAAGGGGAGTGGACAAGAAGAAAGGAGAAGGGAGAGAAAGGAAAGAGAATTGAGGGAGAAACAAGAAGAGGAAAAAGGAGGAAGGGAAGGAGGAGAAAAAGGAGGAAGAAGAGGAAAAAGAGGAGGAAGAAGAGGAGGAGGAGGAAAAGGAGGAGGAGAAGGAAAAGGAGGAGGAGGAAGTAGGGGAAGGGAGAGGAGAAAGAGCATCACAAGAAAGGTTGACTTAGAGGTATCAGTGGGTTTCATTAACATGGTTACTGAGCCATTCTCAGCTTTAACTTTGGAACTCTAAGGCAGATAGCTGAGCAATCAGCATTTATGGAGAGGTCGATTAGGGCAAAGTACAAATATTATCCACATCATCCATTCATAGCATCCATATTTATCTTATCATACCTGTTAGTTATCTATGACAGTCAGGTAACATACTGTAGAACATGACTAGGTGTAAGGAAGCAGATAGGAAGTGGGCAATTCAACTAGCTTGCCTGACAGAAATTCCCCACTTTTATTGATAGTAGTATACTTTGTAGATGGAATTCAGGCTGAATCTTCCTCTTTCAGGCATCTTAAGGGCTACAGTATGATAGATTCTACTTTTATTCCCTTTCAAACAACTTAAAAACTGTATTGGCATCCTGAAATAATTGGATTGGCTGATTTGTTTTTCCCTACTAAGTTAGCTGGTGTCCTGGAGAGACAATGTAAAACTGGGTTGAAATCTTATTTGTATTCCTTGGCTTTTGCAGAATGAACTGAGTTTTATTGTTCACAGCAGGTATATTTGTAAAGCTCCTTGAGGCACACTCCCTGGAGGGAATTAAAAAATGGTGACATTATCAACATAATGTACTGCTCCCATACAGACAGATTTATGGTCTATGTTTTTATATAGATGAAGCAGACAGCAAAATAAAAAAAATAGACAGTTTTTCCCAATTATTTTTGCAAGAGAAAATGAAAAGCAGAGTGCCTGGTGGTATTGTACAGGGGCAGCAGCTTCTGAAAAGCAACTGGAAGCAATTTCCTTTCAGCTTTGCTGACTGAAAGCATTATCATGATGCTAAAGTAGTGAGAAAAAGGCCAACCGGGATCATTGGCTCCTGATAGAATCGAGGGCAGCACTTGGCTGAATCCCTCCTTTATACTCCAGGAAAAATTGGAGGTGAGGATGAGATATTGAGGAAGACCAAGAGTGGCTGCATCTGGCCTCAGGTTTTCAGGAATGTATTGGTACTGATTTCTACAGGCTGCTGTTGACTGCAATGAAACTCCTTCTGAAAGCAGAGCATCAGTGCCTGATGAAACATCTCACACCAGAATGGGAAGTGGTTTTCTAGAGATAAGGGCATGCTAAAAAGGGACAAAATGTTTGGCTACACCCCAGGAATAACCAATGTTCTAAGTTTTTGCAGGGGGACTGCCCACTGCTTATAGATGTGTTGATAACATTTATGAATGACATGTTCATAACATTCATTGTTATGGGGAAGTGGGGAGGGGAGCTTGACTCAGATGCCATATTTTCTTGTGCTCCCTTTGCTAGCATATCTGTATGTGTCCTATGGCAAAGCATAACTTGTTAGAAGAGTTATACTTGTCTAAGATACCCCCAAAGTAATTCAACAGGAGACAGAACAGAAGCCAGCATAGTAACACACAATTGGGGCAACTAAAAGTATTTACAGCCATAATTACAGGAATAGGTGGGGACTGAGGCTGTATCGAGTTAAATGACTCCCAGTCCCCAGGGAGTCACAACTTTAAGGCTGTTTGGAACTGGCTGGCTGCTAACTGCCTTGGACCTTCCATAGTGCGAGTGTACATCAACCATTCATATGTCCTCAGAATATATAGTCCCTGAAGCACAGGTGAGGAAAAACATCCTGTGACTTGGGATTATAGGCTCATTTTTTTAACAGGTCCAACTTCCCTAAAAGAAGGAACACCAAACACTTGGACAAGAAGTAAATAACAAGAATTAAGAACTAGATTGCTAATAGATATTGAGTGGGTTAAGGTGAGGTTCTCTTTATCTAGGAGACTACTCTTATTTCCCCTTCAATTACTTGTGATATCATAAAGTTTCTATGCGCTCAATCTACATGGACCACAGCAGGAAAAAAAAAAAAACACAACAACAACAACAAAAAAACCCACCACAACAGCAAACAAGACATAGATAAGGATGCAAATACATGCAATACATAGTCACATCTTTGCCTCTGGATGCTGACATACAAACGAGACAATGTCCCAACTTTCCATAAGAATAAGCTGGATATTTCTATTTTTTTTCCTTGTAGTTTACCTACAAAAGTCTCCTAAGTTGCCTTATCATTTGAAATATGTTTTTATGGGCCCATTTGATTTTAATGAAGTATGTTCATGAATCTTAAACGAGATTTTAGAACAAGTCAGGCTTCCACGTTGTGTGGCTAAATAGTCATTTTCCCAAGAATCTTAGAAGAAGTAAGGGAAAGTTAAGAATTCAACCACCTAGTATGATTTCTTTTTCCCCAATATTTTTTTGGGGTGGGGAGAGGAAAGGATGCACTCAAAAATTCATGACATTTCTAACAGCAAGTTTTTGCAAATAGTCAAGTAAATCCACTTTTAGAAATCACATGTATGGATTCAAATTGCTCTGAATCCCAGTTAAGCCATCTGGGAGAGAACATTTATTTAGGTAACAAAAAACTCCACGATAATTTAAGGATTCTGAAGTTGCTTGTTACAAGGGAAAAGTAGGGGACAAAACTGAAAAAAATCAAGCTTTTCAATGAAAGACATTTGCATGTTCCACCTTTCAATAGGTAATTTAGGACATACACACAGATAGCATTCAGAACTCTAGAGAACAGTATATAACTCTCTTCTGGTTAAATGTCTACATTACAATTCTCAAGTTACTCCACTAATGTGACAACCCTGTTTATAATAAAGGCGCAAAATATTGCTCTGCGGCATATTTTGAAAATAATATAAAAATAATTTCTATATTACAATTTAAACTTGTCTTGTAAAGTGTCAACATAATATAGCCTGAAATCTACAAACAGAATACACTTACAAACACCTTCCTTTAACAATAGACCTTTCTTCTTTTTTTTACTCATATACACAGGTAATAAGTGTGCAAACAAATGTTAAGCAAATTACTGAAACAACTTCCATTGTATTTTATGAATATTTGGTGGGCCTTTTTGATTCTTGCTAAGAATCAATAAGGACACCAAATAAAAACTTAAAACCAACCAAGTGGGCCAAAGTGAATGTGAACCATTTACAATCACTTGCTATCTGCTGGGGGCTTTGATCACCTAATTATGGCAATTTGTCTGGAGAAAGGGATCTTCCTCCTAATGATGCTCACTGTCTTTATAGGGGGAAAATATTCTCTTACTATTTATCCCTCTCTGTTATCTCTCTCTCTCTTGGCTTCCAAAAGTAAATATAAATCATAGAATCTTAAGAGTTGAGGTAATATAGTACAACCCCTTAATTTTGGTTGAAGAGGAAACCCCGGGCCAAAAAAATAAAATGGCTTTCCTGGTGTCACACTGCTAGATGGTTAGTTCTCCAATCAAGATCTCCCAAGTCCCAAATCGATGATCTGTCTACCATATTATACTGGCAGTCTTCCAAAAAAGTGATTCTGCATTCTAAAAAAGCATTTTGTAGTAATAAACTAATTTTTACTGGTTCATATTCAGTATGATATTATAATTTAGTCAGAAAGACTTCTGGCCAGGGATCTAGCCTAATTCTGTCTTTTATGCAGCATGCAACATATTGGTGTCCAGGATTATTAAATTATAATATAAAAATAGTTTTTTTCTTTTTTTTTTGCAAATACTGTTGGAAGGATGGCTCTCAAGAAAAAGCATAGAAGATGCAATTATTTTATGATCTGAAATGAATGACTCAATCAACAAGCTTTAATTAAGTGCCAGCCACAATGTCTGGGCTCAATCGGTGCCATTAGGGCTTTACCAGGCATACTCAATATGCTGGCTTGACCAGTCTGTGTTGTCTTGGACACAGAAAATCTTTGTGATGAGACATATCTAAAACATTAGCTAGGGATAGATTTAGAACTCTTTCTAAAGTAAGTTTTTGGTTTTTTGTTTGTTTGTTTTTGTTTTTTTCTCTTAAGTCTTGGTGGATTATCTTTTAATACCTAGAAGTGGCAGTGGAGTAGGGGTGAAATTTTTTTTTAAATTCAAGGGAAAAGATTAGGTTGCCACATTCTCCAAGAAGTGACAGAAATAATTACTCCACATAGAATTTAAAATCTTTTGTATTACAATACTTTTTTTTTTTCTTTTTTAATGTGGAGAGGGACTGTGGAAAGAAAGGATTATGTATGAGTTTAAACCAGGTTGAGTGCATGAGAAAGGTAAAACATTTGCATAGCAAGTTTGTCTTTGAAAAATTTGACAAGCAGAAGGACTATACAATTAGAAAACTTAAGAAACAAACATTAACTTTGTTTGATGCTCTCATGGCTCCCCAGGGTGCCTGTGAGGCTCCTATCCATTTCTGGATGTGTATTCGAGCATCATTAAGGTTAGCTGTCGAATTTGTGTTTAATCTTGTTAGAAGGAGCAGCCATATGTTCATTTATCTTTGTCTACTTCTGGATTCTACAAAGGAAGCAACCATTTTCCTTAATGCAGTACACTTGGGTCACAAAACAATAGTTCTGGCCTGAACAGATGAGATAAATCCAAAGAGCTGCTGGAAAACCCTTATACCAGAGTTTAAAAAAGAAAGAAAAAACCTTTTTCCCTTCTTTTGAGTAACAAAAAACTCTAACAGGAGAAACATATGCATTATTAATTGTTACACATTCAAAGTATTGTTCAGCATGAAAATTAAAATTTTCAAAAAATTCCCAGTAAAGATTTTTTTTCTATTTACTAAAGAATTTTGACTCAAGGAATTGTTCATGTAAAACTCCAATAACTTGCAGAAAACCTCACATGCCGCAGAATAAAAAAATTAATCACTCACAGGAATTACTCTATTGTAATACTTAAAACAAGTAAAAAAAGTATCGCTTTTTTTGTTTTTTTGTTTTTTGCTGTTAGTGTTCCTTCTTAGCATCTTCTCCAGATGTAAAGCAGTTGGCTCAAATTAAGAGACAGCTCTGTCTTTTTTTTTTTTTTTTTTCTGAGGCTTGACATTGTTGTGACCTCACATAGAAGCAGTTGTCAAGGAGGAATCAAGTGCTATTCTAAGGCTCTAAGAGTACTTAAATTTTTTCTTTTGTCATTGAGGTTTCAGTCCCTTGTTTATATTCCTCAGAAACAAACAAGTTCTAATATTTGACTGGAATGGTAAGTTTTGATGTTAGCCATTCCCTTGGCCAAGAGCTGTCATCTCTAGAGGTAACCCATAAAAGGACAATGGGTATTGCTGTACAAAAGAGGGTTGCTAAGGATACACTTTCGAGAAATTTATGTTTCCTATGGGAGGCACCACACAAGAAAAGGGAAAATTTAATGAGTTTCGGCCTTGGTCTCATCATCCTATGGTCAAAAACTTTTACAGGATCTATAATAGCTGATGTTGGTTCTATAAATTCAGCACAGAACACTCTGGCCATGGCCTGAATTAATCTGAGAGGAATATATCTTCCTCATCACCTATTCCACCAATTCTACTTTGAATGGATGTAGGTTCAGAACTCCTTTACCACTCATGTTTCAAAGCCAGTCTTCATAGTGAGCTCACAAGCTGACCATTTTTTTTCCTTTTTGTCCAAGCAAAAATGGCTCCCCAACCTACCATCTGCCGCACCTTTGGCTACATAAGTTTTCCACATGCCCATGGTCAAAAGTCCGTTAAAAAAAGTGGTCAAATTAAAAATCTGAGTGGACTGGTAGCATTTTGCTCATGTACCAGGATGAGTTCATTGAGTTTTATACATCCCACCTGCCTTTGTGGTAATATGGCAGGAATTTCATCCTGTTTCCCTCTTGAATAGCTCCTGTCATCTGAGGATCTCCAAGCAGCTGACAGACTTGAACAGAAACCTCACAACACCCCTGTGAGGTAGGTTATAGTGTACCCATTTTAGAGATAACTGGGCTACTTTTGATGGCAGTGTAAATGTCGCCTCTAGACAGATGAACGTGATAAGAGGGTTTGCTTATGAGATGAAGCCTTATATTCCTAAAGGGTCAATAACAATGATCATAATGCCAGAAAAGGTCAAAATGCCTTTCTAGTCCCCTTCCCCACCCAACAGGATTGAATGGGGGAGTGGAAGGAAGCAAAACCCCCTCTGCTTAAACTTGCAAACAAGCATATCCAACAGAGCTACCAACACAGACCTTCTCTTCACATTTTGTTTCTACATAATGCATTGCTAATTGAATTCATACAGACTTCAACTACCATGGAAGATGTCAGTCATCATGTTTAAAAAAAAAGTATGAAAAATTATCCCCTTCTCAAAACAAAGGGCTGTGGAATATATTTATTTTCTTGAGGAACACAAAGATTCTCCTGATGGCTATTGGATCTTCAACGTGTATGAGGCAGATGCTTTTCTAACACATCATTCACATCTCCAATATTATGACTTTTCCCTCCATCCTTCTACTACCTGAGTGACATCAGTGTAAGTTCAGGCACCATTAGTGATTTCTGACCACACATAGACACAGCACTGACAAAAAAGGGTAAACAACCTTTCACTTGACCAGGGTGTGTAAAAAAGACACTGACAAAATGGAAAATAAATTCTTTATGATAAATTCATCTCTGATTTCTGTGTTTTCCCCAAATAGAAGTCACAAGCCTGACAGTGACTGTCACTCCCTTTGGGAAGGACCGGCTTTCTTCTGACATCCACCACCTTTCGCCATCATAAGGAAAAAAAAAAAAAAAACCAAAAACGATGAGACTAATTGGTTTTGGAAGAGCCTCAGAAACCTTCAGTGCCGATGTCCCTTGGTCTCTCTCTCCCTTCGCTTGAGTTCCTCTTTGTAACAGTAGGAACAATAGTT
>JAJPUD010024464.1:0-18723 GCA_023553655.1 Myrmecobius fasciatus
AAAAAAAAAGCTCAATATATCAAGACTATTACTTTTGTTGTACAGTAGTTATTGCAGGATCTGATATATAACTGAAGATCAACAGCATAAAACACAAATTTAAAAACACTTGATGAAAATATTTGATAATTCTTAGCTACGAGTTAGTTTATGTCACCAAGACAAGGGTTATTTATACAGATGACCCAATATCAACTGGAAAGATATTAAAGCAATAGAAGTGATATACAAGTTTACAAAACCCAATAGATATTTGTTCATGTGTTTGTTTTAGTCTACCATTCTTTACATTTCTTGTCTTTAGATCATTACCATAAACACTTCTATTTAATTCAACTTCTAGGATACAGAAAAGTAAGAAATAATATTTAGTCTGTATTTACATACTAATTTCCATAATTGGGTTATTCTTGAATTCACTCCAAGAAGTAAAGACTATGGGGCAGCTAGGTGGTGCAGTGGATAGAGCACCAACCCTGAAGTCAGGAAGACCTAAGTTCAAATCTGGTCTCAGACACTTAACATTCCCTAGCTGTGTGACCCTGGGCAAGTCACTTAACTTCAATTGCCTCAGCAAAAAGACAAGAAAAAGAAGTAAAGACTATTTGGTTTTTGTGTAACTTGCTACTTAATGCAAGTGAGCTGATAGAATAATTTAAAATAATATGAAAAGAAGCAACTATTTCATAGAATCAAGCATAAATGTATTCCTATAAACTACGGAGAAAGTATAACTATAACTCTTTAGTGCAACATCCAAAAATAGAGTCACTCCTTCTGAGCAATAGTTTGTTGCAAGCTGGAATTATGAGATCAAGTCCCTGCATTTTAAAAGAAATAGATCATGTATAGCTTGACAAAATTAATAAGTATAAGAACAATTAAGATCATGCCATGATTGATTAAACTGTAGCATATTAATCCATCAAAATATTTATTAAATACTGTGTCTGTGTACTAAACATCCTGTAACAAACAGAAAAGTTTGTTCAAGTCAAGGGCTTTACCTTCATGGTTGATAAATATAGACAAAAACAATAAACAAGAAATCATTAGCACAGGCAGATAAATTCTTTCAGGCATAAATCTAATCAGAGTGCTCATTCCTTTCTGAACAGTTCTCCAAACCTCCTGTACCATGCAAAATCTCTTCATTCTAAAGCCTCAGTCCTAGTCATGGAATTTCCATATTAGAATTTATCACTACTGTTCTCACTACTCTGAGTAGAATGCTCCTCCTAAAACATCCACTTAAGGAGAGTGCCAGGTTAGTCATATCTCTTTCCTCTCCAGGCTGCCCACCAGACTTCCTTTAAAATGATTATTCACTGGCACTTCATGCCCCCTTTTGCAGCCTCCATTTGGTTTTGTGTTTCCTCTATTATATGTAAGTTCCTTGAGGGCAGGTTCTGTGTTATTTCTATTTGTATTTGTAGTTTCAGGCATTAATATTATACTTGAAACAAAATAAATGCTTATTAAGTTTTTGTTGACTGATGGGCAAATTAAGGGTAACACTTGCTCAAAGAAAAATAGCTGAAATCAACATTAATCTGTTCCAGTGAATATTTCTGTTAAATTTTCCCATTATTTACAATACTCAGTGTGGAGGGTAGTAGTGGTCCTGTATTGATTTCTCTATACATATTTGAACAAAGGAAAAATAATATAAAGTCTAACAATATATATTTGCATTGCTGACATTGTCCCTGTAAGTTATGTAGTAGAAAATGAATTTATAAATTATTTGCCTTCCCTGAAATCATTCCTTCCATTAATGTCTACTAGAACTGATACATTAAGGTGAGGATCATTCCTTTAAATAAGGTTATAAATTTGGTATTTCCCAACTAGGAAAGTGATAAAGAGGCATCACCTTAATATTATTTAAATATTTTATCAATTAAAAATATATGATTGAAACATTTATAAAACTTATTAGTATTTTTCCTTTTAACTCTAATTTTATTTTTAGTATGTGAAGCTACACAAAAATAATTAAGTCAATAAACAAAAAGGAAATAAATTCTATTTTCAACTATGTAAGTGTTCCCATTAAAGAAGCAGATCACAACTCATCCATTCCTGCCTGTGTTAGGAGATGTTTGTTTATGTACTCCCTTAAATATATCTAGGGATTCCATTCAATATGCTGGGGATTTCTTTCAATTTTAGTTGATGATACAGACTTCATCAGTTATCCCTCATTCTGTAACATGACCAATTCATCTTCTTTTTAGCTTATGCCCTTCTCTATTGTTATCCTCTTCTCTGGTTTTCCATTATACTTTTTTGACTAAAAGTGATACATATTGTTCAACACTAATAATGTACCTCTCCAATGCTTTCTAAGTAATATTAATAAATTTTAGTTTTTTAATTGGAGTATTTTAAATTATCTCAAAGGTATACAACAGTACTAGTAGAATTATGGCATTAAAATGACAATCTTTCATTTCAGATATTCTTTTGTAAGCCACAGTCAGTTGACTTGTTAGAGGAGGAGAGTGTAGATATTTATTTAGAATATTTTGCAAATATTACTTCCTTTGATCCTCACAACAATCTTAAAAGTTAAGTGCAATTTTCTTCATTTTATGTTTGAGAAATGTGAGTGGAACAAAAGTTAAATGACTTGTCCAGAGTCATAATGTTCATGTGTCTGAAACTACATTTGAACTAAGATCTTCCTAGCTCCAAGTCAAGGGTTGTATACACTGTGCCATCTAGCTACCTGTAACAAGGAAGAACCATTCATGCATTTGGTCTCAGTCTTTCTTTTGTTTGGAAGGACTCCAATTATATAGTCAGATTTCAATGTTAGATGAAGTGAATTCTACCAATATCAAATAATAAAGTAGCAAAAATCTTTGTAGTTTAAGTCCTGTCTTTGTACTATCCTTTTTTTCCCCTGAGGCAATTGGGGTTAAGTGACTTGCCCAGAGTCACACAGCTAGGGAACGTTAAGTATCTGAGACCAGATTTGAACTCAGGTCCTCCTGACTTCAGGGCTGGTGCTCTATCCACTGCATCACATAGCTGCCCCCCTGTATTATCATTCTAATGGCATAAATGCATCATCCATATGTTTAAATACTGGCAGGTAAAGGTATGAAATGAAATGTGGTATTGTTCTCCATTAGGCTGAGCCACATGAACAGAATGGTTATTTTTAAAGTACTCTTTATATTTTTCCATTATCTGAGAGTAGACCAATTTAGAGATCATGCCTTGGTATTATTTTTTCAATACTTTTGCCAATGATTAAAATGAAACTTTATATGATGCAGATTCAAATTTATGGATGGCATAGGACCAGGTGGAATAGCTAATGGATTGAGTATTAGAACTATAATCCAAAAGGAATTTGTCAGGCTAGAAAAAAAATGGTTCTAATTCTTAATGTGAAATTTAATAGGGGCAAACATGAAATCCTACACTCAGATTTGGGAAAAAAAATATTGCCCAGGATGGTTAAATACAAAAAAGGGTAGTCAACAGAATGCAAAATGAAAGCCATTATATATGCAGATTTAAAAAACAGGGTTTTGATTCTCTCTTTTTTACTAAACCTTGACACTTATTTGCACTTTGTGTCTGTTACTTTATTTATAAAGTGAGGAGTTGAAATGATGTCTCAAGTATTTTTCAGTTTTAACTTTATGCCCCTTCAGTACTATGAAAGCTTTTGTGAACTGAAAGTTTGAAAGTCAACCCACATAACAGCCAAAAACAGCTGTGAAAAAACCAGCTAGTGATGTTATACTACATAGATATAAACATAATATAAAGAATGGGAAAGATAATACTCATATTATTAGTGGGCTATTTAAAGAAGAACTATTAGGTTCAATTCTATATACAATGTTTTTAGGAATGGTATCGACAGAGCCAAGATGGCAGAGTGTAGAAAGGTAATTGCCTGAGCTCTTCCTGGCTTCCCTTAAATCAACACTATGTCAGAACACACACATTGAATATAACAAATTTCCAGCAGAAGACATTTTGAAAGAACTTCATAAAAGGCATTCAATCAGGCATATGGCTAAGAAATCAAAAACTGGTGCAGAACAAGGATCCACAGTGGTGTGGTACTTGCACCCCTGGGGGAATTTACTCACAGAAAAATACAGCAATATTAGCTACTCTGTCCTGGTTCAGAACTCAGTGGATAAGTTGACTAACTGTGAGACTTCAAAGCTACTACAGAAGGCAAATAGTGAACCCTTGAATCCAAGAATAATGTGGCTCTTGGTCACACAAACCTAGCCCAGGAAGGAAGTCAGCAGCACCAGACTCAAGACAGTATGAAGCTGCTATCACCTGTAGAGGAAACTTGGGACAATCTCCCTGTTGCCATCAGAGCAGACCTCAACCTTTAAAAATGAACAAAAAACCAGAAAGAACTCTGATCATAGATAGCTTTTATGGAGCCAGAGGAGAACAGAGTATTCAAACCCTGAATAACTAAGGCAAATCATCACCAGTTGTAGCCCCAAAAGGTGATATGAGTTGCTCTCCATCTCACAAGGTTCTCCTGGAAGAATTCAAAAAGGAACTTGAAAGAGAGTTATAAGAAAAATGGGGAAAAGAAATGAGAACTATGTGGGAAAGTCTGGAAAAGGAAATACAGAAATTATCTGAAGAAAACTTTAAAAGTAGGTTTAGAAAAATGGGAAAAGCATATAACTCTTTACAAAATAGATTTGATGACATGGAAAAAGAAACTAACTCATTGAAAAGCAGAATTTGTGAAATAAAAAAAAAGAACAAAACAACTCATTTAAAAGTTCAATTGCACAAATGCAAAAGAAGATTAAAAAGCTAACTGAGGTGTAACTAGATGGTGCAGTGGGTAGAGCACCAGCCCTGAAATCAGCAGGACTTTAGTTCAAATCTGGTCTCAGACACTTAACACTCCCTAGCTGTGTGACCCTGGGCAAGTCACTTAACCCCAATTGCCTCAGGGAGAAAAAGCTAATTGAAAAGAATAATACACTAAAAATTATAATCAATCAAATAGAAAGGAATGACTCAATGAGAGATCAAGAATCAATTAAACAAAACAAAAATAAATAAATAAAGAAGAAAATGTAAAATACCTCACTGAGAAAACAACTAACCTGGAAATAAATCTAGGAGAGCCAATCTAAGATTGGGAAATTATTGAAAACCATGATGAAAAAAAGAGCCTAGACAACATCTTTCAGGAGATCATCAAGGAAAATGGACCTAATGTCCTAAAATCAGAGGATAAAATAGTCATTGAAAGAATTCATTGATCACCTCCTTAAAGAGACCCAAAAATGAAAACTCCAAGAAATGTCATAACCAAATTTCAGAATTTATGAGAGAATATTGCAAGCAGCCAGAAAGAAACAATTGAAATTTCAAGTAGTCACAATCAGGATTAGCCAGATCCTCACAGCTTCTGCTTTAAAGGATGGAAGGCTCTGGAATATGGCATTCTGGAAAGCAAAGAAATTTGAATTGCAGCCAAGAATCAATTATACAGCAAAACTAAGCATTATCTCTCAGGGAAAAAAATGAAGATTCAATAAAACCCTTGAATTTCACTTATTTCTGCTGAAAAGACAAGAGCTGAACAGAAAAAATTGATTTTCAAATACAGAACTCAAAAGAAACATAAAAAGAAAAGAGAAAAAGTTATCATATCTTTGAGAAGTTAAAAAGTGTATCTCCCTCTATGGGAAGATGATATATTTAAGTCTTGAGAACTATATTTATGATATGAGTATACTAGAGGGTTTAGGCATAATTTGACTGTATTGTGATGATAAAAAAAGAAATGAGATATAAAGGGAATGTACTGGAAGAAGAATATAGAGAAGATAAAATGTGATAAATTATATTTCCTAAAGAGCAAAAAAGACATGGCAGTTGAGAAGAAAAATTGAGAAGTATGAGAATTGTGTGCAACTTACTGTCATTGGATTTGGCTCAATGATAAAATATTAGACATATGTAGCACACAGAGGACTATAGAGAAGTAGGAGAGGAAAAGGGAAAGGAAAGGGGGAGACTAATAAAAGGTAGAATAGACAGAGAAAGGAATAAGAAAGGGGGAGAGACTGTAAAAGGGAAGAGCTGTCTGAGGGAGTGGTGGTCAGAAGCAAAATACCAGGGGAAGAGAAAGGTAAAAGGTAAAGAGAAAAGTATAACTTGGTTGAAATAAGATGGAGGGAAATAAAAGTAAGTCATTTTATTTATGAATATAAATGTGATGAATTCTCCCATAAAATAGAAGAAGATAGCAGATGTCATTAAAAGCCAGAATCCTACTATATGTTGTTTACATGAAACACATTTAAAGCCATGTGATACATACAGAGTAAAGGTAAAAGCCTGGAGCAAGTTCTATTATGCTTCAGCTGAAGTAAAAAATTAAAAAAAGCAGGGGTAGCAATCCTGATATCAGATCAAACAAAAGGACAAAAAGTTCTAATTAAAAGAGGCAAAGAATGAAACTACAGCTTTCTAGAGGGTATCATAGAAAATAAAGTAATAACAAAACTAAACATATATACACCAAGTGGGATAGCATCCAAATTTCTAGAGGAGAAGTTGAGAGCTGCAAGAAGTATTAGATAGCAAAACTAATTTAGTGGGGAAATTTCAATCTTGCTCTCTCTGAACTAGATAAATGAAATCACAAAATAAATAAGAAAGAAGTTAAGGAGGTAAATAGATTTTAGAAAAGTTAAGTATAATAGACCTTTGGAGAAAATTGCATGGAGACAGAAAGGAATATACATTTTTATCAGTAGTACATGGAACCTACACAAAAATTGACCATGTCAAAACCTCAAAATCAAATGCAGAAAGGCAGAAATAGTAAATGAATATTTTTATTCACATCATGATTCAATAAAAATTACTTGAAATAAAGGACCAGAAAAAGAGATCAAAAATTAATTGGAAACTAAGCAATCTAATCCTAAAGAATGAGTTGGTAAAGTAATGAATCATACCACAACTGATAATTTCATCCAAGAGAATGACATAATGATACAACATACTAAAATTTATGTGATGCAGCTAAAACAGTTCTTAGAAGTTTTCTATCTTAGGTGCTTACTTGCATAAAATAGAAAAAGAGATCATTGAAGTGGGGCATGCAACTAAAAAAGCTAGAAAGACAATAAATTTAAAACTCCCAATTAAATGCCAAATTCAAAATTCTGAAAATAAAAAGGGACATTAATAAAATTAAAAGTAAGAAAACTATTGATCTAATAAACAAAACTAAGAGTTAGTTTTATGACAAAACCAACAAAATAGATAAACCTTTAATAAATTTGATTAGAAACAGGAAAGAAGAAAACCAAATTGTCAGTATCAAAAATGAAAAGGGTGAATTTTCCACCAACGAAAAGAAAATTAGAGCAATAATTAGCCATAATTTTGCTCAACTATATGTTAATAAGTGTGAAAATCTAAGTGAAGTGAATGAATACCTACAAAATATAGATTGTGCCAATTAACGGAGGAAAAAATGAATTACTTAAATAGTGCCATTTTGCAAAAATAAATTTAACAAGCAATTAATAAATTGCCTAAGAAAAAATCTCCAGGGTCAGATGGATGCATATGTGAATTCTATCACACATTTAAAGAACAATTAATATCAATACTATACAAACTATTTGGGGAAAGAGGGAAAAAGGGAGTTCTACCAAACTCCTTTTGTGGCACAGATATGGTGCTGATATTTAAACCAGGTAAGGATAAGACAAAGACAGAAAATTATGCACCAATTCCTTTAATGAATTTTGATTTTAAAAATTTAAATAAAATATTAACAAAGAGACTAAAGACTGTTTTCCCCAGTGTAATTCACCATGACCAAGTAGGCTTTATACCAGAAATGAAGAGCTGGTTCAATATCAGGAAAACTACCATAATTGACTACATCAGTAACCAAATTAACAAAAATCATATTATTATCTCAATAGATACAGAAAAAAAGCATTTGATAAAATCCAACATCCGTTCCTATTTTTTTTTAAATGAGAGAGTACAGAAGAAATGGAGTTTTCCTTAAAATGGTCAGTAAATTTATTTAAAACCATCAACAAGGATGAGATATAAAGGAGATAAATTAGAACCATTCCCTAAAAGATCGGGAATGAACCAAGGTTACCAACTATTACCATTACTATTCCATATTGTATCAGAAATGTTAGATCTAATAATAAGAGAAGAAAAACAAATTAAAGAAATTAGAGTAGGTAATGAGAAAAATCAAATAATCATTCTTTATGATAGACTGCTGTAATTAAAGAATCTTAGAAAATCAACTAAAAATTACTAGAAACAATTCACAACTTTAGCAAAATTGCATTATACAAAGTAAATCTACATAAATCATCAGCATTTTTATATGTTACCAAAAAAATCCAGCAACAAGTAATAAAAAAGAAATTCCACTTAAAATAACTGGAGATAATATAATTAGGCAGTCTACCTGCCAAGGTAAATTCAGGAACTATATGAATACAATTACAAAATACTTTCCACATAAATAGATCTAATCAATTGAAAAAATATCAAATTCTCATGTGTGGGCAAAGCTAATATACTAAGAAAGACAATACTACCTAAATTAATCTACTTATTCCATGTCATAACAATCAAACTCCCAAGAAATTATTTCATAGAACTACAAAAAAAATTTAAAGTTTATTTGAAGGGACAAAAGGTAAAAAATTTCAAGAGTAGTTGATCAGTGAAATACATTAGATCCACAAGACACAATAGTCAACTATAGTAATCTAGTCTTTTAAAAATGCAGAGATTCCAGCTTCTGAGATAAGAAGTCACAATTTGAGAAAAATTGTTGGAAAATTGGAAATTAGTATGGAAGAAGCTAGGCATTGACTTACACCTAACACCCTATACTAAGATAAGTTTGAAATGGGTCATCATTAATTCATTCATTCATTCAGTTAGTTATTTTAAAGCTTTTTATTTTCAAAACATACACATGGATAATTTTTCAACATTGACCCTTGGCATAGCCTTGTGTTTTGGATTTTCCCCTCTTTCCACCCTAAATGGCAAGCAATCTAATATATGTTATAAATCTTAAAATATATGTTAAATCCAATATGTGTACATATGTTTATACAATTCTCTTATTGCACAAGAAAAATCAGATCAAAAGGGACAGAAAATGAGTAAGAAAACAAAATGCAAGCGAACAATATCAAAAAGAGTGAGAATGTTATATTGTGATCCACATTCAGTTCCCACAGTCCTCTCTCTGGGTGTAGATGGATCTCTTCATCATAAGATCATTGAAACTAGCATCAATCATCTCATTGTTGAAGAGGCACATTCATATGAATTGATTGTCACATAATATTGATGTTGCCTCCTACAATGATCTCATGGTTCTGGTCATTTCACTTAGCATCAGTTCATGTAAGTCTCTCCAGGCCTCTCTGAAATCATCCTCCTGATTATTTTTTATAAAAAATAATATTCCATAACATTCATATACTGTAACTTATTCATCCATATTACATATATATAATATACATGTATATGTATGATACATATACATTTTAGAAATGAAAACTTTATCAGAACCATAGGATGTAAAATTTTCCCCCAGTTTATTGCTTACCTTCTAATTCTGTCTGCATTGGTTTTATTTATCCAAAAACTAAATCATGACCCATTTCAGTAGAAGAACATGGGATGGGATCTGTGGAGAAGGAAGGAATTTGTGTCCAAAGAAGTGGACACAATTGAACACCAAATAAATAATTTTGATTACATGAAGTTGAAAAGTTTTTGTTCAAACAAAACTAATGCAGACAAGATTAGAAGATTAGGAAGCATTTTTACACTTAAGGATTCAGATAAAGCCCTCATTTCTGAAATATATAAATAATTGACTCAAATTTATAAAAATTCAAGCCCTTCTCCAAGTGATAAATGGGCAAAAGATATGAACATGAAATTTTCAGATGAAGAAATTAAAACCATTTAAAGTCATATGAAAAAGTGTTCTAAATCATTTTTATCAGAGAAATGCAAATTAAGACAACTCTGAGGGACTACTACATACCTCTCAGATTGGCTAAAATGACAGAAAAAGATAATGATAAATATTGGAGGGGATGTGGGAAAACTAAGTCACTAATGCATTGTTGGTGGAATTGTGAATTGGTCCAACCATTCTGGAGAACAATTTGGAAGTATGCACAAAGGGTTATCAAACTGTGCATAACCTTTGATCCCAGTGTCTCTACTGGGCGAGTATTGCAAAGCAATCATAAAAAAAGAGAAAAAAACTTACATGTGCAAATTGTTTGTAGTAGCAAGAAACTGGAAACAGAGTGGCTGCCCATCAGTTGGGATATGACTGAATAAATTATGGTGTATGAATGTCATGGAATAGTATTGTTTTATAGGTATCGATCAGCATAATGATTTCAGTGAGGCCGGAGAGACTTACATGAACTGATGCTAAGTGAAGTGAGTAGAATCAACAAAATATTGTACATGGCAACAACAAGATTATACAATGATCAGTTCTGACAATCATGGCTATTTTCAACTGTGAGATGATTCAGGCCACTTCCAATGATCTTGTGATAGAGAGCTATACTGAGAAAGAAGACCATGAGAAGTGAGTATGAATCATAACAGTATTTTCATATTTTTGTTGTTTTTGCTTGCATTTTGCCTTCTTTTTTCTTTTTATATTTTTGATATGATTTTTCTTGCACAGCATGTTAATTATGGAAATATGTAAAAAATAATTGCACATGTTTAACATTGGATTACTTGCCATCTCAGGGGTAGGGGAAGAAAGGGAAAAAAAATTGCAAGACAAGTTTTTGCAAGGGTGAATGTTGAAAATTTCAAAGCATATATTTTGAATATAAAAAGCCTTAAGAAAAAAGGAATGTACTGACAAGCTAAAGTATGTAATGAGATTATAAAAAAAAATCAGTCATGTTATATCAAAATTATTTTGAAGGATTGAAGATGTTTTGAATTAAAAGAATTAGAAAAGACACAATTGTCTCTGATTATTTAAAGAATTACTCTTTGGAAGCAGTAGCCTTGGAGGAAAAAATAAGAATTAATGGGTAGATATTATGAAGAAGTGTATATTATTCAATGTAAAAACAAATTCCTAATAATTAGAATTGTCCAAAAGTAGAATGATTTGCCTTGGGGTACAGTGTGTTTAATATCTCTGAAAGACTTCAAATTGAAAGTTAATATAATGGGAACAATAATCCTAAAGCCTTGCCCTCTGTAGTTTAAGCTAGTTTTTTTTTTCTTAAAAGGAAATGAAACTCTCCATGATATTTAATTAGCTAGTAACCAAAGTACAATAATAATAATGTTAGATAAGCTTCAGTATTGCTCTTACTCTTGACCAGCAAACAGCAATGGGCAAAAGAGGCAGGTACCCACATTCTGCCATATCAGTGTGGTATCCCTTTTTTAACTCTGCCTGTTATGGATAAGTAAAATTACATTTATTCATTACTAAATGTTCCACAATTATGATTTCATTCCATTTACAAACTTAAACTACTAGGGGATTATGTAAATCAAGCATTTATTTCAATAGTAGATTAACATATTTGTGGCATGTAATAGTAAACAGCATGTGTGTTTCAGGTTTGTTAATTCTATACATCTATACTACCTGAACAATACTTTTATTGGAAGCAATTTTCTTTGAGTCACAGATAAAACGTGCCAAATTCAGGCTTGTTTGAAATTATGTTTCTTGTGATTGCATTTTCAGTACTTATGGTTATCATGAACAATTTGAGTTTGAAGGCCATTTTGTATTAAAGCTAGATTACCTATGAGTAGTTTCATACAGCAATGCATATTTGATCAGTTACAATAATTAATGTACTGCTGATAGTAATGAGGAAGCCACTTGTAAAAACAATGCAACATCTGGCAGGAGAAGCTGATCCCTAGAGATTCTTTCCTTCCAGAGATATTTAATTACATGTTGAATTAATCACTCTAAACTTTATCTAAACTTTGTCTACATTGTTCTATATGTAAGCTAAATTATGACAATTGTTTCAATTGATTAATAAGATTTATTTAAAAATAAACTACCTACATAAAGGAGAATAATATTATCTTTCCTTGGTTGATATTGGCCTGCACTTGAAACATATTTTGTGAGCAATACATATATTTGGTGCCTTTATTACTACACGTACAAAGAAAATGAGATGGAAGATAAACTAAGTAATATTAAGACCAAGGCAACCCAATTCTAATCTTACTGGTCAATAGACTTCATCACTGAATTTTCATAAAAAACACTTGTTGGCAGAACATTAATCTCATTATTAATGTACCATAAATTTAAAGGTCATAGTTTTTTTTCTTTATTTTTTGCACACATCTTGCAATTTCTATTTTTGTTGGCTCTCTAAGGAAAATGATGGGCAAACTGATTAACTAAAAATATAAAATGAAATAGAAACATAGGAAGGAGATAAACATTAATTTTATTTTGAGACCAGATAAAAGGTCCTGTGTGATCACAGAATCAAATTGAAAATCTAGTTGTGACATATAGGCACAAAATACAGTTTATAAATAAATGGTATATAGAAAGTTGAGCTGGAAGTTAGTTATCTGGAATTTAGAACAGTTTCCCATAGAGATTAGGCTATCAATTTTTCTTAGATTCCCTGGGTGATTTAGAAACTTGTTTTTAGATTGTTTTAGAGATTTGTGTTTTGAGACATACTTAGTCAGGATGTGGGCAAAAGAGGGAGGAAAAGGACAGGAAAGATGCTTGGCCATGAATTATTTAGAAAATTGGTAATGCTGCTATTTGGCACTTTCACATATCTTTCCTTTTGCTACCCCTCTGTCTCTCCTAGGAACTGTGACTCCATGTTGCTCTGAATTTCTTACTTCAATATCCCTGTGGGGAGATTGAGAGAATTACATTTCTCACCTAAAATCTAAATGTTCCATGCCTCAAAGTGTTTTATCTCAATCCTTCCCACTGCCATTAAAAACCTACTTCCTTCGATTCAGTTATACTTCACTCAACTTGAAAAGGAAAGCAATCTTCACTTAACACTTCCTAGCTGTGTAACCCTGGGCAAGTCACTTAACCCCAATTGCCTCAAGAAAAAAAGGAAAGCAATCTTATATAAGTAATCAACTATAATATGTCTCCAAGTGTCATCATCATCGCAGAGCATTGTCCAGGTAGCTGGAAGTAGCTCTGAACTTCATGAATTTCTATGGAGATCCAAACCCCTCAGCATTAGCAAGATCCTTATTCTTATATCTGCTATTAGATTGCAAACTCTAAGGAAGAAGTTTGTCCCCTACAATAGAATGTAAATTCCTTAAGAGCAGAAATTGTTTCATTCCTTGCATCTGTATCTTCAATATCTAAGACAGTGTTTTACACATGATAGACACTTTATCAATTGATATCCATTGATATCAATTGATAACCATTGATTTATCTTTATTGTAACACATATATCATAGGCTCCCTCCTAAAGCAGAGGATTCAGTGGGATCATGCATTCATTTGGCTATTTATTTAGAATGAATTCAAGTGGAACCTGAGAACCTGAGGCATTATTTCCCCAAAGGTAGCTCTTCTGTTTTTAAATATTAATATTAATAGTACTGTTAGTTTGTAAAGATTTAGACACATTATTTCCATATACTCTCAAAGGAACCCTGAGAGGTGTTCTTATTATTTTTGTTTTACAAATGAGGAGACTGAGCTTGTGAAAAGTTGTTATGTAATTTATTCTGGGCACACAGCTTATAAGCAAATATCTGAGGCAGAATTTCAACTCAGGTCTTCCTGACTGCAAGGCCAGATGTCTATTTATTTAGCTACTATACCAATTCTTGAACTCACATGGTATCAAACAAGTATTTGCTTGCTTTCCCACAATAAAAGATTCAAAAATTATTCATATATGAAGAGAAACATATTTCACTCAATTAAATTTTTATCATTTTTTATCATATACTAGCAAGTCCCATGCACATAAATGGGTGCTAAAGTTAATGATTTCTGCTGCATTACATTGAATAATTAGTTTTCTAAATTTCCTAAAGGAATTTTAATTTTTTTTCAGCAAGGATGCCTAGTGACTCAACTTCTACACTGATGAATTTTAAGTCAGGCAACAAAGCAAAATTTGTATTTTTATTTATAGGAAGGAAACCTTAGTTGATCAAAGAGACCCAGTTATTTTTTTTTTTTATTTCACCACTTCTTCCCTACTTCTATACTCAATAATTTTCTTTGAATTTGTGAATGTGTCTGTGTGTATGTTGACTCATATGTGTGAACATGTGACTGCTATCTGCCTATTTGACTACAAATTCCATGCGACCAAGGACTTGATTTCTTAATATCTCCCCCCAATAATATTCACTACTCCTTAAGTGCTAAGTGGATGTTTGTGGAATTTGTGGAATGAATTTTATAAAACTAGTAAATCCATCTTTTGTTTTGTGTGTGTGTGTGTTTTAATGATTATTTTAACATCCCTCAAGGTATTGGTAGCAAAGGGGTAAAGTGGTAGAATAGGTGACAGGCAAACGGAATAGGAACAAGACATTTATAACTACGTGTCATCTGTAAGCCAGGTGTTTCTATATTTGAATAGCCTGAAATTTTCTTTCCTTCCTATTCTTGTTCAATTTTAAATTTACTTTCTACTGTTAACAATATTTTCTTGCTTATAAAACTTGTTATCTAAGCTTTGACACACTCCAGATGTGAAAATTATATTATTTGACTTTCATGAGATATTACCTTAATACCTCCAGGCCTTTGGAGTTACACTAATGTAATATACCCTAATGTACTGAGTTGTTTGGACTAACACAAAAACTACAAATCCCTTTGGTAAATTTTTTGATGACAGGCTAACAAGAGCTTCTCTCTACTTCCAAACACTGCCTTGTCTGTCATCATATTACTATAATTTGACTACTGATCCTTGAAAAGAAAGTAAGGTTCAAAATATGGGTAGCTGTCAAAACCATCTGGCCTAAAATGTAGGACTCACATTTACATGAACAACACAGCCAAAAATACATACTTATGTGACATTTGAGATAACTATATTAACCCAGATATATATGGAAAGTTTTGTCTGAACAAAATTTTTTCTTTAGGTGTCTCTTTCTAAGGCATGATATGCATTGATCAAGGTAAAATGTTCAAATTTTATCATATCTATCCTGAAAATTAAGAGCACATAGACAATTTTACCAGTCAGATATATGAATAAGTGAAGAATTTATGACCTGAAAAGAGATAGATAGGACAACAAAATTCAAAATGGATTTTTGAATAATTAGATTGAAAATATTATAACACACACACAACCACACAGACACACAAAACCAGTGCAGCCAAGATAGGAAAGAAAACAGAAAGCAGGAGTAATAAGGGAAAGAGGGGGGAATTACAGCAATTTGCTTCAATGAAAACCTCATTTATCAAATATATAGAGAACTAAATCAAATCTGTAAGAACATGAGTTGTTCCTCAGTTGATAAATGTCAAAGAATATGCAAAAGCAGTTTTCAGAAGAAATGAAAGCCATCTAGTTATATGGGGATCAATGTTCTAATCAATACTTATTAGAGAAACAGAAATCAAAACAAACACCTTAAATTTATCACAATAGTTAATATTACAGAAAATGGAAATGACAAATATTTGAGGGAATATAGAATTTTTTTGGAGTTGTGAACTACTCTAACCATTCTGGATATCAATTTCAAATTATGTCCCAAGAGCTATAAAAGTGTGCATATAGAAGATGGCGGAGTGAAAGGGTGACTCTCTGCTTCCTCCTCCGAACTTCTCTCAAATCAACAATAAAATAAGCCTCTGAACTGATCTTCAAGTCAACGAATCAGGAAATATTTAGATACTGCTTGCAGATATCTCTGAAAAACTTCACATCAGGTTTGTCTAGCTCAGACAGAGGGATAAACAGAGGACTTTGGTGACAGAGAACTCTGGTGGAGGTCGGAAGTGAGGGTGGGACTCAGCTCAGCTCAGCTCAGACTGGCAAAAAAACTCCAAACTCCAAACTCCAAATTCCAAACACCTGGAGTTTATCTGAGGCACTCGGGACACTCTGCCCTGATTGGGGGGCAGGTGTTCTGGAAAACTTGCCTTGTTTAAGGAGTAATTCGGGCTTAGTCCTAGCCCCCACTGGCCCAGCACCTGAAATTAATTCGCTGAAGCGACTCAGGGCAAAATCTTCAGCCAGCCGTTTCAGCCGTTTTTTTTTTTCCCCTACCTTAAAGAGATATTCATGCAGTCTAAAAAAAAAATGAAGAGACAAAAGAGAGCTCTCACCATAGACAGCTTTTACAAAGAGAAAGAGGAGAAAACCCCAGAGCCAGAGGTTCCTTTAGACATAACTCCAGAGGGAATCAGCAAGGACCATCACTGGTCCCAGTTTCAAAAGGCCTTTCTGGAAGATTGCTAAAAGAACCTAATAAAAGAACTGGAGGATAAATGGGAAAATAAATTGAAATTAGTGCAAGAAGGATACAGTATCTTGTAAGAAGGATATGATGACCTGCAAAAGAGATATGAAAAAGACACCAATCTATTGAAAAATAAAATTAGTGAAGTGGAAAAAGAGTGCAATGAACAAAAAAATTCAATTGGCCAGTTACAAATGGAGCTTAAAAAGATAACTGAAGAAAACAACACTTTAAAAATAAGAATTGAACAAATGAAAGTGAATGACTCAGTAAGACTTCAAGAATCAGTCAAACAAAAACAAAAAAATGAAAAATTAGAAGAAAATATGAAATATCTCCTAGGAAAAACAACTGACTTGGAAAATAGATCTAGGAGAGATAATCTAAGGATTATTGGACTTCCTGAAAGCCATGATGAAAAAAAGAATCTAAACACTATCTTCCAGGAAATCCTGAAAGAGAACTGCCCTGAGATTGTAGAATCAAAGGGCAAAATCACCATTGAAAGAATTCACCGATCACCTCTGGAAAGAGACCCCAAAATTAAGACCCCAAGGAATATTGTGGCTAAATTTCAGAACTATAGCACCAAGGAACAGATTCTGCTAGCAGCTAGAAAGAAACAATTCAAATACCGAGGTTCAATAATGAGAATCACACAAGATCTGTCAGCCTCCACATTGAAGGATCGAAGGGCCTGGAACCAGATATTCCGAAGGGCAAAGGAACTTGGATTACAGCCAAGAATATCCTATCCAGCTAGAATGAGCATTATCCTCCAGGGAAGAAGATGGTCATTCAATGATATAGGTGAATTTCACCTATTTCTAATGAAAAGACCAGATCTGAACAAGAAATTCGACATCCAAACACAGAACTCAAGAGATGCATAAAAAGGTAAAAAGGAAAGGACTCTTGAGAACTTTATCTCTACTAGGGGGATGCTTAAAGTTTGGGGGTATATTTAACTAGATATTACTTTGATAATATGAAAAAGAGAACTAGAGGGGGAAAGGTTGTCATACTGGGGAAAAGAAGGAAAAAGTGGTAAAATAAGATCTAAAAAAAAATAAGGAGGTAAAAACAAGGTAAAATCTCTTGAAGAGGCAAAGAAAACCTAATATAATTGAGAGAAAGAGGGGAGGGAGTTGAGCATTATGTAAATCTTACTCTCATCAGATTGGGCTCCAAAAGTGTATATCAGGCACTTGATTTCACATAGAAACTTGTCTGTTGCTAGAGGGAAGGGGGAGGGAAAGGAGGAAAAGAAAGGATTAAACTAATAGAAGGGAAAAAAGAAGAATCAGGGGAAAGGAGTAAAAACAGGGGGAAGGGATCTAAAGGGTGGAGTATTGTTTGGGGGAGAGGGTCACCAAAAGCAAAGTACTGAGGTGGAAGGAAGGGAGAAAAGGGAAAGGAAAGGGGAAAACATAACTTGGGTAAATAAGATGGCAGGAAATAAAGAATTAGTTATTCTATCTGTGAATGTGAATGGGATGAACTCTCCCATAAAGCAGAAGCAGATATCAGACTGGATTAAAAACCAGAATCCCACAATATGTTGTCTACAAGAAATACATCTAAAACATAGTGACACATATAGGATGAAGGTAAAAGGCTGGAGCAGGGCCTATTATGCTTCAGGTGAACAAAAAAAAGCAGGGGTAGCAATCCTTATCTCAGATCAAGTAAAAGCCAAGATAGATCTAATCAAAAGAGATAAGGAAGGAAACTATATTTTATTAATATTGCTATAATAATATAATAATATAATAAAACTATTACATAGATAATGTAGCAATATCTATACTAAATATATATGCACCAAGTGCAATAGCACACAAATTCCTAGGGGAAAAATTAAGAGAGATGCAAGAAGAAATAGACAGCCAAACGATACTAGTGGGGGATCTCAACCTTGCTCTCTCAGAATTAGATAAATCAAACCACAAAATAAACAAGAAAGAAACTAGGGAGATAAACCAATTGTTAGAAAAGTTAGGTATGACAGATCTATGGAGAAAGTTGAATGGAGACAGTAGGGAGTTTACTTTTTTCTCAGCAGTCCATGGAACCTATACAAAAATTGACCATGTGTTAGGGCATAAAAACCTCAAAATCAAATGCAGAAATAGTAAATGCATCCTTTTCAGATCATGATGCAATAAAAATCACATGCAATAT
>JAJPUD010024465.1:0-18722 GCA_023553655.1 Myrmecobius fasciatus
GGGAGTAAGGGGAAAGGGAAGAGAAAAATATAACTCTGGGTAATTAACTGTGAATTTTAATGGGATGAACTCTCCAGTAAAACGGAAACAGATAGCGGACTGGGTTAAAGCCAGAATCCTACAATATGTAGGTTACAAGAAATACATCTAAAACACAGAGATACATACAGAGTGAAGGTAAAGGGCTGGAGCAGAATCTTTTATGCTTCAAGTGACCAAAAAAAATCAGGGGTAGCAATCCTTGTCTCAGATCAAGTAAAAGAAAAAATAGATCTAATTAAAAGAGATAAAGGAGGAAACTATATTTTACTAAAGGGTACCATAGACAATGAAGTGGTATCAATACTAAACATATATGCACCAAGTGGTATAGCATCCAAATTCCTAGAGGAGAAACTAACAGAGATGCAAGGAGAAATAGACAGTAATATTATAATATGGGAGATCTCAACTTTGCTCTCTCAGAATTAGATAAATCAAGTCACAAAATCAATAAGAAAGAAGTTAGGGAGGTTAAGAAAAGGCTAGAAAAGTTAGGTATGATAGATCTCTGGAGGAAATTGAGTGGTGATAGAAGGGAGTATACTTTTTTCTCAGGAGTTCATGGAACTTATACAAAAATTGATCATGTGTTAGGGCATAAAAACCTCAAAATCAAATGCAGAAAAGCAGAAATAGTAAATGCATCCTTCTCAGATCATGATGCAAGAAAACTCACATGTAATATAAGGCAAAGAGAAAATAGACCAAAAGTTTATTGGAAATTAAATAATCTAATCCTGAAGATTGAATGGATAAAAGAGCAAATTATAGACACAATTGATAATTTCATCCAGGAGAACAACAATAATGAGACAACATACCAAAATTTGTGGGATATGGCCAAAGCAGTTATAAGCGGTAATTTTATATCTCTAGATGCTTATTTCCATAAAATAGAGAAAGAGAAGATCTATGAATTAGGGTTACAATAAAAAAAACTAGAAAAAGAGCAAATTAAAAACCCTCAATTAAATACCAAATTGGAAATTCTGAAAATAAAAGGTGAGATTAATAAAACTGAAAATAAGAAAACTATTGAATTAATAAAAAACTAAGTGTTGGTTTTATGAAGAAAACAACAAAATTGATAAGCCTTTAGTTAATTTTATCAGAAGAGGGAAAGAGGAAAATCCAATTGTTAGTCTCAAAAATGATAAGGGAGAACTTTCTTCCAATGGAGAGGAAATTAGAGTAATAATTAGGAGTTACTTTGCCCAACTTTATGCCAATAAATTTGATGATCTAAATGAAATGGAGGAATATCTACAAAAATATAGATGGCACAGGTTAACAGAAGAGGAAATAAATTATTTAAATAGCCCTATTTCAGAAAAAGAAATAGAACAAACTATTAATCAACTCCCTAAGAAAAAATCTCCAGGGACGGATGGATTTACATGTGAATTCTACCAAACATTCAAAGAACAATTAATTCCAATACTATACAAACTACTTGAAAAAATAGGGACAGAAGGTATACTACCAAATTCCTTCTATGATACAGATATGGTGCTGATAGCTAAACCAGGTAAGGTGAAAACAGAGAAAGAAAACTATAGACCCATTTCCCTAATGAATATTGATGCAAAAATTTTAAATAAGATTTTAGCAACGAGATTACATAAAGTTATCTCCAGGATAATACATCTTGACCAAGTAGGATTTATACCAGGAATGCAGGGCTGCTTCAATATCAGGAAAACTATCAGCATAATCAATTGTATTAATAACCAAACTAACAAAAATCATATGATTATCTCCATAGATGCAGAAAAAGCATTTGATAAAATCCAACACCCATTCTTATTAAAAACACTAGAGAGTATAGGAATAAATGCGGTTTTCCTTAAAATGATTAGTAGCATCTACTTAAAACCATCAGGAAGCATCATATGTAATGGAGACAAACTAGAACCATTTCCAATAAGATCAGGAGTGAAACAAGGCTGTCCACTGTCACCATTACTATTTAATGTTGTATTAGAAATGTTAGCTTTGGCAATAAGAGAAGAAAAAGAGCTAAAAGGAATTAGAGTAGGTAATGATGAAACCAAATTATCACTCTTTGCAGATTATATGATGATATACGTAGAGAACCCTAAAGACTCAACTAAAAAACTACTAGAAACAATTCACAACTTTAGCAAAGTGGCAGGATTCAAAATTAATCCACATAAATCATCAGCATTTTTATATATTACCAACAAAGTTCAGCAGTAAGAGATAGAAAAAGAAATTCCATTCAGAATAACGGATGATAGCATAAAATATGTGGGAATCTATCTGCCAAGAAAATGTCAGAAACTATACGAACTAAATTACAAAACCCTTTCCACACAAATAAAATTAGACCTAGTCAATTGGAAAAACATTAAGTGCTCATGGGTAGGCCGAGTGAATATAATAAAATGACAATTCTACCCAAACTAATTTACTTATTTAGTGCCATACCAATCAAACTCCCAAGAAATTATTTTACAGATCTAGAAAAAATAGTAGTAGTAACAATTTTAGAGAGGCTTGGAGAGACTTGCATGAACTGATGCTCAGTGAAGTGAGCAGAACCAGGAGATCATTATTCATGGCAACAACAATACTATATGAGGATCAGTTCTAATGGACATGACTCTCTTCAACAATGAAATGCTTCAAACCAGTTCCAATTGTTCGGTGAAGAGAGCCATATACACCCAGAGAGAGGGATATGAAATGTGGACCACAACATAACATTTTCATGTTCTCTATTGAGGTTTGCTTGCATTGTATTTCCTTTATTGGATTATTCTTTCTTGTAGATACGATTTCTCCCACACAAAAAAATGATGTGTGTCAATAACTATACATATATTTGATTTCTTAAGTATTCTAACATAATTATCATGTAGTAGATATCCTGCCATCTAGGGGAGGGGTGGGGAGTGGAGGGGAAAAATTTGTAACAGAAAGCTTTGTAAGGGTTAATGTTTAGGAATTACCCCTACATATGTTTTGCAAATGAAAAGTATTGATAAATTTAAAAAAAATTTAATTCTTGGTAATTCTTCCAATTTAAAAATATTTAAATATAGACTTTGCAACAGACCATGTATCTACATTCTGGACAAGTCTAGCCTAATTCAGACACTGTCATTCATGAAAACTTACTAGCATAGTCAAATACATTCATAGAGGCTCAAAACTAGGGTTTGAAACAGTATTAACTTTTGGGGGCATGCCAGTACATAAGGTATGCTCACCAAGTTATGAAGAATATATGATCTGCATCTGGGAAGGCAATGTCTACAACAATAAAACCATGCATTCTTGATCTACTGAAGCAGCTATGAATTTACAAAAGAGACAGTATGCAGGAAATATTTGAGTTAGAATTATTTTGATATATTTTAATTGTGTCAGCATGGCCAATTTACTAAATTTCTCTGTTTATCAGTTTCCTCATCTACAAAATGGTCATTAAAATTTATAGTATTGGAAGAGTTTCTTCTATCTACCACTACTCCATCTGATCTCATCCTACAATGCATGCAAAAGAGCTGTCACTTCATTCTTTTTGTGTCACTGTGATATTTAACCCATGGCTGAAGAAAACCAATCTTAATAAAACCATTCATCAACAAATAAAACAAGAGATTATTATTTCCATATTCAATTTTGAAAGACTGAAAATCAGCAAATAAACTCACAAGAAACACAAAAGGAGAATATTGATAATTAAAGAGGAATGAGGAAAATATTTACATAAAAGAATTATGAAATCAATAAAATAAATTCTAGTTCTTTGAAAAACTAAACATGTGGGGGCAGAGGCAAGATGGTGAACTGCAGACAGCATTCTCTGTGAGCTCCTGAGACATTCCCTCAGACCCAGACAAATTGAGCCTCTGAACTGGTTCTGGAGCGAGGGCTCCACCAAACACTTGGACTACAATGCACTTCTATCAACAATCTACTTTGAAAAAACATCGGAGGTTAGCCTCAGGGGAAATCAGCAGCTGCTAGCAATCAGAAGCCAGATGGGGCAGAAGTCAGGGCTGAGATAGAGGGGCAGATTTTAGGCACCCAGGAAGCCCCTGGGAGATGCCTGGGCCACTTTGCTCTGCTTGCGGGCAGGTGCTTTGGCAGATCTGCCTTTGGTAAAGGGTGGATTGAGAGCAGCTGAAAACGCGGTCCTAGTGCGGATTTAGACCGCAGCCTCAGACCGGAAGTCAACTTAGCAAACTGCAAAAGGGCAAATTGAAACTGCGGCAATATTCCCTGCTGGTGACTGATACCTCAACTCAAAATTATGAGTAAGAAGCAGAAGAGAACTCTCACCATAGACAGCTTTTATGGAGAAAAAATAGAGCAGTCCCCAGATCCTGAGATTCTGAAAACAATCCCAGATGAAGCCACAAAGGCAGACTTAAGCTGGTCTCCCTTCCAGAAGGCTTACCTGGAAGACTGCATAAAGAATCTCAAAAGAGAGCTAGAAGAAGAATGGGGAAATAAATTGAGATCAGGGCAACAGAGATATCAAAAACTGGAAAACAGGACTGGTGAATTGGAAAAAGAAAACAATTCACTGAAAAACAAAATTGGTGACTTGGAAAAAATCACAATTCACTGGAAAATAAAAATGGTGAATTGGAAAAAGATGACAATTCACTGAAAAACAAAATTGGTGATTTGGAAAAAGACCATTCATTGAAAAATAAAATTGACAAAATGGAAAAAGAATGCATTGAATCAAGAAATTCAATTGGCCAGCTACAAAAGGAGCTAAAAATGATAACTGAAGGAAATAATACTCTAAAAAATTAAAATTAAACAGATAGAAGTAAATGACTCAATAAAACTTCAGGAATCAGTCAAACAAAAACAAAAAAAATGAAAAAAATAGAAGAAAATATGAAATATTTACTAGGAAAAACAACTGACTTGGAAAACAGATCCAGGAGAGACAATCTAAGGATTACCGGACTCCCTGAAAGCCACGATGAAAAAAAGAACCTTGATGCTATCTTCCAGGAAATCATGAAAGAGAATTGCCCTGATGTTTTAGAATCAGAAGGCAAAATTGGCATTGAAAGAATTCACTGATCACCTCCTGAAAGAGACCCCAAAATTAAAACCCCAAGGAATATCATGGCCAAATTTCAGGACTATTTCACCAAGGAAAAGATATTGCAAGCAGTAGAAAGAAACAGTTCAAATACCGAGGAACTGTCATTAGAATTACACAGGATCTGTCAGCTTCCACTTTAAAGGATCGAAGGGCCTGGAATAAGATATTCTGAAAGGCAAAAGAACTTGGATTACAGCCAAGAATATGTTATCCAGCTAGAATGAGCATCATCTTCCAGGGAAGAAGATGGTCATTCAATGATACAGGAGAATTTCACCTCTTTCTAATGAAAAGACCAGATCTGAACAAAAAATTTGACCTCCAAATACAGAACTGAAGAGAAGCATAAAAAGGTAAAAAAGAAAGAACTCTTGAGAACTATATTTCTACTACAGGTATCCTTAAAGAATGGTAGTATAATTCAATTTTCCTTTGATAATAATGGAAAAGAAATTAGAGGTGGAAGGGATACCATACTGAAAAAAAAGGGGAGGGGAAGGAGGCAAAAAAGTAAAAATAAAGGAGGTAAAATAAGGCAAAATCTCATAGAGACATAGAAGATCTAATATAATTGAGGGAAAGAAGGGAGGGCGATGAGTATTGTGTAAATCTAACTCTCATTAGATTGGACTCTAAGAAAGTATATCAGACACATTTGGCTTCAAAGAAAGGCCTGACCCTCCTGGTGGGAAGGTAGGAGAAAAGGAAAGGGATAAACTAATAGAAGGATTAGGGGAAAGGTATAAAGGGGAGAGAGGGACTCTAAAGGGAGGAGGACTATTGGTGGGAGGTGGTCATCAAAAATAAAGTACTGGGAAGGGGGGAAGGGAGAGAGAGGAAAGGGAAGAGAAAATCATAACTCTGGGTAAATAAGATGGAAGGGAATACAGATATAGTTATTTTAACTGTGAATGTGAATGGGATGAACTCTCCAATAAAACAGAAGCGGGCAGCAGACTGGATTAAAAGCCAGAATCCTACAATCTGTTGTTTACAAGAAACACATCTAAAACACAGAGATACATACAGGGTGAAAGTAAAGGGCTGGAGCAGAATCTTCAATGCTTCAGGAGAAAAAAGAAAGGCAGGGGTAGCAATCCTTATCTTGGATCAAGTAAAAACAAAAACAGATCTAATTAAAAGAGATAAGGAAGGAAACTATATTTTACTAAAGGGTACCATAGACAATGAAGTGGTATCAATACTAAACATATATGCACCTAGTGGTATAGCATCCAAATTCCTAGAGGAGAAACTAACAGAGATTCAAGGAGAAATAGACAGTAATACTATACTAGTGGGGGATCTCAGCCTTGCTCTCTCAGAATTAGATAAATCAAATCACAAAATAAATAAGAAAGAAGTTAGGGAGGTTAACAAAAGGCTAGAAAAGTTAGGTATGATAGATCTCTGGAGGAAATTGAATGGAGTAGAAGGGAGTAAGGGATAGAAGGGAGTAAGAAATGACCAGCAAGATGATTTCAGAGAGGCTTGGAGAGACTTGCATGAACTGATGCTGAGTGAAATGAGCAGAACCAGGAGATCATTATACATGGCAACAACAGTACTATAAGACGATCAATTCTGATGGTCATGGCTCTATTCAAGAATGAAATGTTTCAAACCACCTCCAATTGTTCACTGAATATAGCCATATACACCCAGAGAGAGGGATATAAAATGTGGACCACAACATAACATTCTCATACTTCTTGATTGATGTTTGCTTACATTGTGTTTCCTTTATCTGATATATCTTTTGTGTAGATTAGATTTTTCTTGCACAACAATGATAAGTTTGGAAATAAGTATACATATATTCGATTTGCCAATATTTTAACATAATTAACATGTAGTGGATATCCTGCCATCTAGGGGAGGGGTGGGGAGTTGGGGGGAAAAAAATTTTAACACAAAGCTATGTAAGGGTTAATGTTGAAGAATTACCCACACATATGTTATGCAAATAAAATTAAAAAAAAAAGAAAAAAAAAAGAAAAACTAACCATGTTTGGAAGTAGAATTAGTAATGGTATTTTAATATAGATAATAGGTATGACAGTTTAATAACTCTTTCAGCATAATTTCAGACTGCATTCCAAAATGGTTGGATCTGTTCATAATTTTAACAATGAATTAATGTCCCTATTTTCCCACATTCCCTTCAACATTTACTGTTTTTCTCTTCAATCATTTTAGTCAATCTGGTATGTGTGAAATGATATCTCAAGGTTTAACTTGCTTTTCTGTATTTCCAAAGATAATTAGGAACAAAAGAAAAGAACCTATGTGTTTTAAAATGTTTACAGCAACTCTCTTTGTGTTTGCAAAGAAGTGGAAATTCCATCACTTGGGGAATGGCTAAACAATTGTGGTATGTAATTTGATGGAAGTTATCTCAGAAAAATGCAAAAAGACTTGCAAAAAATAATTAAGAGTAAAATAAACAAAAGCAAGAGAATGTAACACCAATTTTATTTTAAAATTTTAATTTAAAATGACTTTGAGCAAATAAGTAATTTTGACTACTATACAAATCCAAATTTTCTCTAAAGGACATAGAACGATGTTATCTACATCCAGGGGATGGGGTAACCTGATATGTTGAAGTACAGAATAAGTTTATGTTTACCTATATAGGTATATATCAGAGATGTTTGTGAACATGTGTATGTGTCTGTGTGCATGCATACATCCCTATTTGTGTTTAATGACATACAAGTTTAGGGCAGAATGGAAAAAGAGAGAAAAGAAACTTGTACAATAAGTTTTTTGTATGTTTAAAATGAATAGCCAGTTGTACAACATACAAAGCAGTTTCGGGAACAGTCATCTTTTTATTACTTATTATGGAAATACTTGCTTTGTTCCATAAAGTCTCCAGAAATCTCTGCCATATGTTCCCATAAGTACATTAAGGGTCTTATGGAAAGACTATTAAGTTAAAAAAATACATGTGACAAAGGGGTAGCTTATACTTCCTGGAAGTCTTTTTGTTGCTTCCTTTACACTGGAGCTTTTCTGCTGCACTCATAGAGTCTTGGAGCTGCCTTTTCTCTTTAAAACTACTGTGTTCTCACCTTGGAATTCAATTGTCATTTTTTCAAGATATCATCCTAAGACTAGGATGCAAAGTCTAAAATTATATAGATCCTTTGAAGCTTTAAAAAATCTTACTTTAGCCAAAGGAGGGAGTAAAGGGGAAGAAAAGATCGAGGAAGAGGCCAAAGAATCTATGCTGCCAAATGCTTTGATTCCTGATTGCAAATTAATTTCTCACTAGGTGTGAACATATAACTCAACCAATGTTTACAGATTTCCTGGATAATTAAACTTGATTTTGTCCAATGTCATTCAAAATTTGTCATAGATTTATATTAATGTAAAGTATTAGATTACTTCATGCAATAGAAGCATTCTAATCTGTTCAAATTTTTAGGACAAAACATCATATCATTCCCTTTAATTGCAATGAGATGATTTGATTAATGAAATTGTCCACTCCCACCATCTAAAATGATATTAGATGTAAGTAGAAACTATCCAACCTTATTTTACTTCTGGTTGTTATTTTTGTTGTTGTTTTGTCAAGAAGAATAATATTTGGATTAGGAATGGCAAAAAAATAAATGAAGTTAGGAAATAGTAGGAGGACATTTAGCAAACCTTAAGAAGTCTAACTAAGTAAACTAAGAAGTCTAACTCATCAGGTCCAAATAAACTATTTTGCATCCTACAGAACAAAGGGTCAAGAATGATCGCTGGGTTGCTGAGTGATTATCAATAATATTTTAAATGCTATGGAAAATGGGAGAATGTCTCATACTAGAAGGAAAAATGTCTCCATTTTCAATAAAAAGGGGAAATGGAGCCAAAAAACTATAGGTTATTGAGTTTGACTTTGATTCATGGCAAAAGTTCAGTTTAGTAGGGCATTAAATATAAGTTTCTGAGAGGAAAGAGCAGGTACAGTTAATCTGACTGGCATGGATGCCTAAGAGGAATAGGAGCTAAATATTTTTTTCTATTTGTTTTTAAATTTTCTTATTCTTCATTTATCAAGTATTGTTTCTTTTTTATTCCCAATAACAATAGCTGAATATGCCTGTCTTTTTCCATTTTATGAATTTATAAAATATTTTTTAAAAAATCTGTTTACTGACTAAATTGTTTCCAATACTCTTCAAAAGAACAAATTTCAATATGTAATATGTCCTAAATATATCTTTATGATGTATTGATTGGCACTTTTCAGGAAAAGACATTTGTTATATGTTTGCAAGGTTTCCAGATGTCTGTATAATATTTCACAGCTGTACAAAATTTTCTTTCATTTGTGTTTTGTGAAAATTAAAAATAGATTTTTATCTTTCTACATAACAGTCAGTGTTTTAAATATGTACCATGCAGAATAAAGCATGTGATATGTGAAAATGCAAAATTATAAATAAAGCACCTTAAGATTCAGGGTTATTTGAGACATAAATGACTTGGGGAATAAATTGAATGAGTTCATGTCAGAAAGCTCTGATCTGAATAGAGAAGTTCCAAGATGAAAATTCCAGAAACCCAAGTCTCAGTGAGAGCAGATGCAACTAGGCATAATAACCAAATGTGTTCCCTGAATTCACAATTATGCAGTAAGCAACTAACTAACTCATTAAAGGGATGACACTAAAGTTTATAGTAGTCCCTAGAATGAAAATGCACATAAAAAAATCTTAAGATGAAATTTCTTTCAACAAACCTATTTTAACTCAGGAGTTTGTTAGTAGAAATACAGATAGCTCTATGTTGGCTGGAGGAAAATTCTAAACTTAAGTGAGGAGAGTTTGATTTTCAATTTTCATGCTGCCTAAATGTCTGCTTGTAGAGATATAATCCCAGCTACAACACTCTTTAAGAGAAAACTGAATTGAGGGAAACATATAATAGATTTAAAAGATAGAGAAGACTTTAGAGAAAAGATAGTCTTACTTTCTCTTTTTTTTGAGAAACCAAAGTCCATCAAAGTTAGAAGAATAAGGATTTGAAACTACATCTCATGCCAAATCTATAATTCTCCACATTATACTATATTATCATTCAATAATGGTCTGAGGAGTGATCTCAGAATTCCCATGCTGAAACCTATCTCTATATTTCTCTTATTCAATTTTTGTCTTCTGAAAGTTGATTTTTTGACAGAACATATGCATTATGGAATGCATCTCCCTCATTAACATAAGTATTATTATAAGTGAAAATGAGTCTTTAAGTTGGAATGTCTGAAAACAGCAATACATTAGACAATTTTAACACCAAGGACACTGGATCACCTTTGAGAGAATTTGAGGGTTCAGACCACCATGCTTACACAAATTTTCTTTTTCTTTTTTTCCCAATATACTGAACTTTTCTCTTTTTTATTCCTTCCTACTATTTGATCCTCTTTTCATTTCATCAGAGGATTATACTTTTAATGATTTGCATATGAGAAAACTATGGCTCAAAGAAGTATGTTGTTTTGCCCAAGATCATAAAAGCATGTGAATGTGGCAGGAATCAAATCTGGATCAAATCTGTATCATTTAGCATCATACCCAACAACTTTTCACTATGCCATACTGCTTTCTTCCTAATTCTCTATCTCTTCCTCCCACTCCTTTCTTTTCTCTCAATGCTTAGTTCCACTGGCAGCACTCAATACTAAAGATGTGTTTGTTATTGATTTGTCATATTTTTTCAATACTCTCAATTACATGTTATGTTCTATGAATTAATAACAGTGGAATTTTAGTAGTTCATTTCTCCCCCTTCATTCTATCTTCATCTTGGTAAAGAGAAGCAAATATTAACACCTTTTTGGATAACTTTTTTGCCACTGTGTGGTGCTCTAAGCACAGTAAAACTATTTTAAATTCTAAATGTTAGCATCAATTCTTATCTAATGCTATCAAAAACTAAGCAAGAAAACATAAATAAAAGTAGGTATTTCTAACCAAGGTTTGATAAGTATGATTGAGGTGTGATTACAAATATTATCCCTGGGATGTAGGATAATTACATAAATCCAATATCTAAACCCTCAGAGTGTCCTATGTCTCTTTCCCTCTCTGTCTTCATGACTGTCTGTTATTTCTCTGTATCTATATCTTTTTGTTTCTTTGTATTTCTCTCTGTGTGTCTCTGTCTCTTTCAGTGTATCTCTAGTTCTGTGAGTATATCGCTGTGTCTATGACTCTTAATCTCTGGTCAGTATCTGTCTCTCTATCTCCTATCTTTCTCTGTTTCCCTGATTCTCTGCCTGTATTTCTCTTTGTCTCTGTCTCTGTGTCTCTATTTCTGGTCATCTCTGATTCTCACTGTCTGTATCTTTCTGTCTCTTTGTCTCCTCTATGTTTCTCTCTTTCTCTGTCTCTCTGAGTGCTGGCATTTCCTCCCTTTCCCCCAAAACTTTCTCTCTTATTCCCGCTGTCTCTGAGATTACTAGTCTTTAGGTAACTTATTATGCCTGGGGGTGGGAATCAATGTGACATCTTATTTATGGCTTTCTTCTAAAAAGTTGAGAAAATTGTAGAGAAAAAAGCAGGGGCTTTCCAAATATCTTTAAAATATTGCCTTTAAACAAATTCTGGAGTGAAAAAAAAATCCATAAAATGATGGGGAAAATTACCAGCTCAAGACAATTGGTTGGCAGGAAAGGTTTGTTGCACCAGGTGGAGAGTGGAGCCTAGTTCAGTACAGACCATCCCTACACAGACTGGACCTCAGAAAACCAGAAACAGATTTAGTGAGGCAATGAATCATCCTTGGCAGTGACTTCTTATAAAGCTGTCAGCTTATAAACTTTAAGGAGATCTTTCAACTGATAAGGAGATTACAGGTGTCTCTTTGATGACACTAGGGACAGGATTCTGTTGCATTACTCATGCTTCAATCTGAGTGGCAGAACTGGGATGCGGAGGAGCTTAAAAACATTAAAACCTGTGGTTACAGGGGGGCAGAAATTCTGGTCATAGGTAAAGAGCAGAGCATACACCGGAGCATAGGCCAGGAGAGAAGTAAACTTGTCTTTCCTTAGGTCATACCACCTTGGAAGAACTAAAAACTTACTGACCTAGAATTGTCTCTGAAAACATAGAGCATGCAACAATGTATCTTCCATTCATGAAATACAATCTTATGTTAGCATAGAATTAAAAGTTGAGTACTTGTCAAATATTTTAACATTATTAACATGTAGTGGACTTCCTGCCATCTAGGGGAGGGGAGGGGACTGGGGGTAAAATTTGTAACGGAAAGCTTTGTAAAGATCAATGCTGAGAGGGGCAGCTAGGTGGCAGTGGATAGAGCACCAGCCCTGAAGTCAGGAAGACCTGAGTTCAAATCTGGCCTCAGACACATAACATTGCCTAGCTGTGTGACCCTGGGCAAGTCACGTAACCTCAATTGCCTCAGCAAAAAGCAAAAAAAAAAAAAAAAAAAAAAAGATCAATGCTGAGGAAGTACCCATACATATATTATACAAATAAAAAGCTTAAAAAATATAAAATAAATAAATAATCAAATAAAAAGTTGAGAAATAGGCTTTAAAAAATTAAAGAACAGGAAAACAACTCTGACTCTAGAAATTTACTATGTTGACAAAGATCAAAACATATACTCAGAAGAAAAAATAAAAACTGCTACATGTGCATGTACAAAACTTCAGAAATATTATGAACTGGCTTCAGGCTATGGAAGAGCTCAAAAATGATTTAAAATATCAAATAAAAGAGCTAACAAAATATTGGGAAGAGAAATGAGAGTGATGGAAGAAAATCATCCAAAAAAAGTCAACAGGTTGGTAAAGGAGACATAAAAAAGAAAGTGGCACCTTAAAAAAATATCCAGAATTGGCCAAATGGTAAGAGATACACAAACCCAATGAGGAGAAAAATGTTTTGAAAAGAAGAAATAGCCATAAAAATTCACCGAAGAAAAGAATTCATTAAAAAAAAGAGGATTAGGCAAATGGAAAAAAAGAGATACAAAAATAGAGAGTGCCATAGATAGTGGTGGAAATCTGGCTGAGGTATAAGACCCTTCCGTCCAGAGTGAACCTACTGACAATGTCTGGTTTCTGAGAAGTCTGGGGGGAGTGAGGGGATGTCCTCACTACCTGTGTTCTACTTGAAGCAGGGATACTTACAGTAAAGAGATACATTTACATATCTATAGCAGGGTGCTTATAGTTAGCATTTGTGCAGTGTGCTGTGGTAAGATAATGGTACTATAGTTGGCACATGCTCAGTGAGTTGTAGTGATGTAATTGTACTAAGGTATTTAAGAGCTGAGAGGACTTGAAATAAACCTACTCCATCTTTGACCATCTACATGAGTCCCTGCCTCATCACTCCTCCACCAAGACTAAACACTCAGGCTGATCCTGAGATTTTCCAGAGAACTAGGCTTGGCAGAATATTCTGGCACCCCAGCATGGGGGATCTAGAAGGTACATTATACAAAAGCTTGCTGAAGAAAATACTTCCTTAAAAATTAGAATCTGACATGTGGAAGATCATGACTTTATGAATCCAGGAAAAAAAAATCTTTAAAATTATCAGATTACCTGAAATCCACATTTTTTTTAAAAAAGAGTCTAGTCACCATCTTTTAAGAAATTATCAAGAAAATCTGTCATGATATTCTAGAATCAGAAGTTAAAATAGACATTGAAAAAGAGTACCAATAACTGCTGAAAGAGGCATCAAAATGAAAACACTCAAGAATATTATAGCTAAATTCCAAAGCTCCTAATTTAGGGAAAAAATACTGTGAGCAGCTAAAAAGAAACTATTCAAATATTATGGAACTACAATTAGAATAATACACAATTTAACAGCTTCTATCTTAAAGAACCAGAGGGCTTGAGATATGACGTTCCCATGGGCAAAATAGCTACAATTACAATCAAGATCATCTACTCAGCAAATCCAAGTAGGATCATTGGGGAGGAGAGGAGAAATAGAAATAGAAGAAACAACTTTGAGATGAACACCAACTTTGAGATGAACACCATGCCTATCAAATTGGCAAATATGACAGAAAAGGAAAATGACAAATATAGGTGTTTATGTAAGAAAAGTAAAACTCTAATGCATTGTCAATGAATTTATATGCTGATTCAACCATTCTAGAAAACAATTTGTAATTATGCCCAAAGAGCTATAAAACCTGCATAAACTCTTTGACCAAGCAATGCCACTAATAGGTCTGTTTTCCAAAGAGATTTTTCAAAAAAGAACTTATATGTATTAAAAAATTTATAGAAGCTCTTTTAATGGTGGCAAAGAACTAGAATTAGAGGAGTTGTACATCAATCAGGTAATGACAGAACAAATTGTTGTATAATATTGTGATGGAATATTATTGTGTGATAAGAACTGATAAACAGAGGCAACTAGGTAGCTCAGTGGATAGAGCACAAGCCCTGAAGTCAGGAGAACCTGAGTTCAAATCTAGGCTCAGACACTTAGCAATTCCTAGCTGTATGGCCCTGGGCAAGACACTTAACCCCAATTGCCTCAGGAAAAAAAATTGATGAATAAAATGCTCTCAAAAAACCTCAAATGACTTCCATGAACTAGTGTAAAGTGAAATGAACAGAATCAGGAGAACACTGTACACAGTAATAGCAATATTATACAGTTATTAACTGTATATGTCAACTATTCTCAACAATACAATTGTTTGAAAAAAATTCTAAAGGAATTAAAATTAAAAAATATATCCCAGAACTAAGGCCCAAAGTTAGTTATCCCCTTTTTTCTCTGCCTTCCTGTAATATATTTGTAAGTACAATTACACTATTTTCTTCTAAAATTTCAAAGTTTAAAATTCCATATTAAATATTTTTTAACTATAATACAAGCTTTGCTTTACTATTGTTCCCTATCTAGGAATTCCTTTTTCTTGTCCAAAGTGATGTAATACTTTTGTGTCTTTGCAGCATCCCAGCAAGAAATTTCTCTTGAATTTAAAGCGCTTAAACTGGACAAAACAAATCACCTACCACTTTGGGTTTGATAGCATATAAACACATAACTATATATGTTTGTACATATATATGTATAAATGTATTTACATAAACTTTTCTGGAGTTTTCTATCCAATTGTCAGGTTGTCAGGGAAATTTTCTTAAGGAAATAATTTCATTTCAAGTTGACAACTGGAAAATTCTTTGAAGTATAAAAAATTTGTGGAACTGATGGGTAGATAGATCATATGAAGACTGTAATTTCTAATTCTAGTTTAAACACATGAGGGCACTATATGATTAAAGAAATATGAAGAAAATCAGAATAGAGAAAAGACCAGTCTTCAAATTTTACTATCATGTGATTTAGTGTTATTTCATTGATGATTAACCATGTAGGTAAAAATGAATAAACTCTGAAGAGCACAAACATCTTTTCTCCTGCTCTTGTTACCTCATTTATATTAATATTTCCCCTCTTTTTGTATCTGCTTTTATTTTGATAAATCAAACTTCATATCACTTAATAATAAGAATAATAACTTAAGAATTGGATAATTTCCAAGAGCTTCTAGCATATTTAGATTATTTATTTTCTTAGAAAATTCTTAAGGAATATTATTATTCTATAACAAATGATGCAGGATGTTTTCAAAAAGGCCTAGAGAGGTGGCAGAGCCAAGGCAGCAGAGTGAGTACGTGACTCTCTGTGACCTCCTCTGACCTTCTCTCAAACCAACAGCAGATTAAGCCTCTAAAAGGATTTTTAAGTCAAAGAACACACAAATATTTGAACTACAACACATTCCTAGAAGAAGCTTCCTTGGAATAGCTTCAGAGCAGGTCTGTTTCAGACAGGCAGAGGGTCAGTTAATTTGAAGGGCTCAGATGGCAACACCAGGAGACAGGGCAGGAAGCCGGGTTGTACTCAGCATGACAGATTCTAAGCACGTGGGAAGTTTCTGGGAGGCTTTGGCCCACACTGCCCTGTTTGTGCGCAGGTGCTTTGGCAGATCTGCCTTTTGTAAAACGTAGATTGTAACCCACTGCAAACATCAGACCTAGCTTGGACAGCCCAGCACTGGAAGTCAATCATCAGAACTGCTCCAAGGCAAATTAAAGTAGCTGTCACTCCTCTGATTCAAAAAAGACCCCAAGCTTTAAAAAAATGAATAAAAAACAAAAAAACAATTCTCATCATAGACAGCTTTTATGGAGAGAGAGAAGGACAGACCTCAGATTCTGAGGTTCATAAAGGTAAAGCTATTCCAGAAGAAGCCACAAAGGGAGACATGACCTAGTCCCGATTTCACAAGGCTTTCCTGGAAGATTGCTCAAAGAATCTCCAAAAAGAGTTAGAAGAAAAATGGGGAAATAAATTGAGATCATTGCAAGAAGGATATAATGAACTACAAAAGAGATATGAAAAAGACACCAATTCACTAGAAAACAAAATTGGTGAAATGGGCAAAGACTGTAATGAACAAAAAAATTCAATTGGCCAGTTATAAAAGGAGCTAAAAAAGGTAACTGAAGAAAATAATACATTAAAAATTAGAATTGAACAAATGGAAGTGAATGAATAAATAAGATTTCAAGAATCAGTCAAACAAAAAAAATGAAAAAATAGAAGAAAATATGAAATATCTCCTAAAAAACAACTGGTCTAGAAAATAGATCTAGGATAGATAATCTAAAGATTATTGGACTTCCTCAAAGCCATGATGAAAAAAAGAACCTAGACACTATTGTCCAGGAAATCATGAAAGAAAACTGCCCTGATATTTTAGAATCAGAAGGCAAAATCACCATCAAAGCAATTGACTGATCACCTCCTGAAAGAGACCCCAAAATTAAATGCCCAAGGAAAATTGTGGCTAAATTTCAGGACTATTGCACAAAGGAAAAGATATTGCAAGCAGCCAGAAATAAACAATTCAAATACTGAGGAACTCGTATTAGAATCACCCAAGATTCCACCTTAAAGGAGTGAAAGGCCTGGAATCAGATATTCTGAAAGGCAACAGAACTTGGATTACAGCCAAGAATAAGCTATCCAGCTAGAATGAGCATTTTCTTCAAGGGAAGAAGACGGATATTTAATGATATAGGTGAATTTCATTTATTTATAATGAAAAGACCAGATCTGAACAAAAATTTTGACCTACAAACACAGAACTCAAGACAAGCATAAAAATGTAGAAAGGAAAGAACTCTTGAGAACTATCTTCATACTATGGTATACTTAAAGAATGGGTGTATGATTTGATTTTACTTTGATAATATGAAAAAGAAACTAGAGGTGGAAGGGGTATCATACTGGAAAAAGAGGGAAAAGAAGGAAAAATAAGATAAAAAAAGAAGGCAAAAATAAGATAAAATCTCATTAAAAGGCAAAGAAAACCTAATATAATTGAGGAAAAGAAGGGAGGGGGATGAACATTGTGTGAATCTTACTCTCATTAGATTGTGCTCTAAAAGAGTATATCAGAAGTGGGAGGGAAAGGCAGAAAAGAAAGGGAAAGATTAATAGAAGGAAAAACAGAAGAATTAGGGAAAAGGTGCAAAAAAGGGGAGGGGCTCTAAAGGAGGGACGACTGTTTGAGGGAGGTGGTCATCCAAAGGAAAATACAGGGGAAGGGGGAAGGGAGAAATGGGAAAGGAAAAAGAAAAACATAACTTTGGGTACATAAGATGGCAGGAAATACAGAATTAGTTATTTTAACTGTGAATGTGATTGGGATGAACTCTCCCATAAAGCGGAAGCAGATAGCAGACTGGATTAAAAAACATAATCCAACAATATGTTGTATACAAGAAACACATCTAAAGCATAGAGACACAGACAGGGTGAAGGTAAAAGGCTGGAGCAGAATCTATTATGCTTCAGGTGAACAAAAAAAAAAAAAAACAGGGGTAGCAATCCTGATCTCAGATCAAGTAAAAGCAAAAAGAGATCTAATTAAAAGAGCCAAGGAAGGAAACTATATCTTACTAAAGGGTACCATAGGCAATGAAGCAATATCAATACTAAACATATATGCACCAAGTGGTATAGCAGGGAAATTTCTACAGGAAAAATTCAGAGAGATGCAAGAAGAAATAGACAGCAAAACTATAATATGGGGGATCTTAACCTCCCTCTTTCAGAACTAGATAAATCAAACCACAAAATAAGTAAGAAAGAAGTTAACGAGGTAAACAAAATGTTAAAAAAGTTAGGTATGATAGATCTTTGAAAGAAATTAAATGGACACAGAGAGGAGTTTACTTTTCCTCAGCAGTCCATGGAACTTAAACAAAAATTGACCATGTGTTAGGGCACAAAAACCTCAAAAGCAAATGCAGAAAGGCAGAAATAGTAAATGCATTTTTTCAGACAATGATGCAATAAAAGTCCCATGCAATATAAAGCCAGGAAAAAATAGACCAAAAAATCAATAATTACATGCAGGAGAATGATAATAATGAGACAACATACCAAAATTTGTGGAATACAGCCAAAGTGGTTATAAGGCAATTTTATATCTCTAGATTCTTACTTGCATAAAATAGAGAAAGAGAAGATCAATGAAT
>JAJPUD010024466.1:0-17811 GCA_023553655.1 Myrmecobius fasciatus
TATTTGCATGTTATCTCCCTCATTATATTGTGAGCTGCTGAAGGGCAGGCTATATTTTTCCTCTTTTTGTATCCCCAATGCTTTATACAATGTCTGCTACATGACACTTGATTAATAAATGTTGATTTATTGATTAATTATTGATGAGTAAGTAGGTATAAACTTTCTTTCGGGAAAAAATTAATCTTACAATACCATTTTAATATTTATTTGAAAAAAGACCATTTTAATAAAAAATCTCTATCCTTTCTCCTTTCAATCACTATTTTTCCTCTAACTTAGGTTCTATATGAGGCATAATCAGGTTTCAGGAGCAAGCTTGCTCCCTTGTTCATCATTTTTCAGGTCTTACTTTTAAGAATATGCTCTTATCTTTGGAGTCATTTTATGGCTCTTATTCTTCAGTCTTCAACATAGTCAATATTTCCTATAATGTATTTTCTTCATTTTCTTCTGGTGATTTATATACATGCAACAATTCAAAAATGACCAAGATTTGGTAATTGTTTTTTATACTGCTCTGGTGTCCCTAAATGGTAAATATAAATCTTATAAAGTTATAAAGTATCCCTCACATACAAATTTACTTCTTAGTATTGTATTCTAGCACAGGAAAGAGAAATAATATTTTATCAAAATAATTTGTTATTTCTTATTTTTTTCTTTTTGATGTTCATTTTTATTCTTTTTGAAAGAATAGATAATTTTATGTTGTTATCAGATAACTATACTTCATGTGGAATATATACATATATATGCAAATGTATCCATATATATATATATATAAATGCATATATTCAAAGATACATGTGCATACATATACAAATGTGTGCATGTGTAAATATTCTCCAGAGGAAAACAAAACAATTAATCAAATTATAGACTAATAGTAAACATGTTCTTGGGATTATTTAGCAGCATTTGGGAAAACTGATATGGAATTTTTGTCAAAATACTGGATATTATAGATGATAACATGACAAAGCTTTCAAAAATTCAGGCAGCAAGATACAGACATTACTCTCAATTTACTGTAAATTAAATTTAAAAAAATTAGAATTACAAAATAAATATGCAATCCCATATATGCAATGTTAACATGTGTTTTTATGTCAATATGTCCCCAAAGAGTCACTTTCATATAGTTTAATGGCCCAAGTATATATTTGAGTTAGATAGCACTGATGCAGATAAGTGATATTAGAGATAGGAGCCTTAGTTTGGTCACCCAGGTTACCATTTCTATTCAGTGTTTGGAAAAGATGAGAGACAGAGAGACACAGTCAAAACAAGAAAGAAGACAGAGAGAAGGGAAACAGAAAGTGAAAAGAGCAACAGAAAAATGGTTGTCCTCACTACATACTTCATGATGATAGAAAGTTGACAGATGAAAGATAGAAATAAATAGTTTATTGATAGTTTATTGAAATATAAATGATTATAGAGTGAATTTATTGACAGTCATCATGCTCCCTTCCTGCATAATAATTAAATATTTTATTATATTTGGGGGACCTTAGGTCTCAATGAGATTATTTTACCTTTCTATTCTTTTATTTCTTTTGGATCCCTTGGAAAAGTGGACTATTAGCATCTTTTAAATATTAAAAATGGTTCAAAGGAAGTAGTGATTTGTTTATCTTGAAGCCATTTATTTTATTTATTAAACATATTCTCTTTACAAAACTCAAATTCATGGACATTTAAAGAGACCTAGATAATATAATTCTGTCTTCATGATGCTTAAAAGCTAATAGATAGATTATCATTGGAGAAATATAAGAAATAATACTGTGAATACAGAAAGAAAAAGTTGATTCAAATATCAGGAAAGGCTTCCTCAAAAATTTGGTGTTTTACCTTACTTTTAAGAAATGGTCAGTAATTCAATAGGTCATGACAGAAATAGAGCATTCAGTTCCTGTAGAATAGAATGAGCTGAGGCCATATGGTATGAGTGCAATGGACTTATGTAGCACTTTGCCTATACTTTAGTAAATGTGGTCAAAAACAGAAAATCATACAGTTTTTAAAATAGATAATGAACTTAATGATCATCTCATCCAACACATATTTCCAAAGGATTAACCTCTACTATCTATCCAACAAGATTTGGATAGAAGATTTCAAGACAGTAGTACATCTTGAACAACCCATTATACTTTCATACAGCTCTAATGGTCAAGAAGATAATTTTTATTGCTATTTTCCTTGACATTAATCCTCAATGTTACCATTTCCCATTTTCATCCATTATATCTGCATTTTCATTCTGAGGTTAAATAGAAGGGAAAAAATGTTTTCCTTTTTGCACATGAAAAACTTTCAAATGCTAGAAGATACTTAATAAATCGCAAGCCAGATAATGTTTTTTAGGTGTCTGTTCTCCAGGCAAAGATCTCGTGTTCTTTTCATCAATCTTCTTAAGGCTTTTTGCCATCTTTGTTGTTAACATTAACAACATCATTGTTGTACACATTCTCCAATTTATTATATTGTTTTCTTAAACTTGGGTTTGAGAAAAAACAACCCACAGTAAAAAATAAAAGAATACCTGAAGAGTATGAAGATGAGAAAATACATTTGGACCATCACTCTTCTTCCTAAAAGTTATGTTCCTGCAAATATAGTCCAAGATAGTATTAGTTTTTTGGTCTGCCATATCATATTAAATAATTATATTGAGTTGTCAGGGAACTGAAAATTTTTAATTTGTTTTTTCTAGGTTAGCTGTTATTTATTTTAGATAGTTTTCTTTTATATTTATTCTTTTGGAATGTCATTCAAGATATCAAAGAACCATTTATTCATCTCCTTTGCATTCATCCATTGCTAGGTGTTCAGGAATTTAATATAAAAAGAAGAAACAATAATTGATTTCAGTGAATTTCTATTAAATATGATACAACAAGGGACAACTATGTGGCACAGCAGATAGGCGGGCTCATCTCCCCGAATTCAAATTTGGCTTTAAACACTTACTAGTTGTTTGATCCTGAGTAAGTCACTCAATCATGCTTGTTTAAGTTTCTCAACTATATGATAAAGTGGCAGAAGAAATGACAACATTATTTATTATTTGTACTAAGAAAACTCCAAATGGGACTTGACTGAAATGAATGAACTACAACAAATACATAGGAGGGGAAAATGAGAATCAGTCAGCAAAATAATTTAGATCCACATTTTATATGTACAACAAAGGAGTTTTTATATGAGTTTCGAGGCAATAGAAATCCACTGATTATTTTTATTTGTAAAAGTATGAGTTTTGCTTTGGAATTATCAATTAGCTCACTGAGTAGAGGATGGTTTGAAGAGGATTTCTTTCATCCCAGTAAGACTGGTCTTTCTTGAAGTCTTTCCAATTTATCTTGAGCTGAATAGTGTTTTCATTCCACTTGGTTTCATGTGGCTTTTAAGGGAAACTGGGAGAACTCAAGCAGTCCTGGCTTCACTCTACCATTTTGGTTTCACTACAGTGAGTCTACTATTAGCATTCTCAAGGTCTCTGTTAAGATCTTTAGAATTGATTGTATTACATGGGAGACACTGGCACAGGACCACCCAGTGTGTGTCCTCATCAGAGAAGGTGCTATGCTCTATGAGCAAAACAGAATTGAATTAGCTCTGAAGAAATGTGCAAAGTTAAAGAAACACTCCAAATGTTCTTGTGAACTATTTGTATTTACCCTATGGCAGAGCATCCCAAACTCATTGGTTTGATCATAGTGTGATCAGACACACTATAACACAACTCAAAAATAATGATGTCATTTTGGTCCTCTTCAAGAATGGGGGGCAACAACCAGTTAACCGAATAGTACAAACAGCATTTTATTGTTAATAAATTGACACTCAGAGGCATTGAAATGATTAGCCAAGATCATGCATTTCCTTTGTGTTAAAGGTGGAGTTTGAATCCAGGTGTCCCCTGACTCCAAGTCTCATACTTTTACCACTACAAGATCATATTCTTAATATTTACAGACCACCAAAGACTAAAGGTTATTTGGAGGAAATCAGTTGAAATTTCTATTAAAAAATCTAATTCAATGTTCTCTTAATCACTTTCAGGGACAACCCAATTAAAAAAAATAACATTGTTCCACTTGTAATCAGACATAGTTTGAATTCCAAGCCAATTGATTACAAGTTGATGACCTTGGGCCTTAGTTTCCCTAAATGGAATAGAAACAAATTGGACTAGATGGACTGATTTCTGAGGTCAATTTCTATCCTCAGCATTTGATCCTAATCCAACATCAAGTTATTTGGACTTTAAGTTAAGCCAGAGTGTCTTTTTCAATTCTTTGAACCCTCAGAACTTAGCACAATGTCTGACAAATAGTAGATGCTTAAAAATGTTAATTGATTCTATTCTCTGAGTCCAGAGATATTTTCATTATACCACATGGTATGACTGGTAATCTATACCTTTCCCCACCTTCTTTACAGAAATCTTTCCTATTAACGTCAAGAATAAACTTTGAGTGGGATGATTGAATAAATAATAAGAGAATGTTTATAATGGGCCACAGTTGATTACAGTTACATTGTAAAAACTTTAAAAAAGAAAATGGCTCTCTATGAAATTTTGTGAAGATGTCAAAAATTATTTCTTTATGGAGCATTTTTTGGCTTTATTTTACATTTGGGTTCATTTTCAACTTTTAATGCTGTTCCCTTTTGAGCCTTTGAAATTAAATTCTACATTTGAATAATTTTTGGAAACATAGTTTAAATATGTGAATCTTTAAAAAAAACACAAATTGAAGATTGATTTAAATTTTTTTCAGAAAAGGCTCCCAGGAATACAGTCTGCCTGAAAAATAATTATCCTACCCTATGGACAATTAGCATTTACATATGGATTTTTGACATAGCAACTATTTTACAGTTCAGATTTATTTCCTCTCTTTTTGAAAAAAAATCAGTCATAACCTAATGAGAAAATTGTTTTATGCTAATTCCTAGGGGATCAGTGATCTAAGATTTCATAATTTTGTAGAAAACCAGGGCAATAGAAGTTAGAGAACTTGGGTTCAAATAAAAGTTATTTCATTTCTTGGCTCTGTAACTAGAGCTTGTTGCTTCTCCTTAGGCATTTCTTAAGAAAGAAAATGAAAAGATCAAATTATCTCTATGGTCTTAACATCCTTTAAATCCATGAACCAGTTTATAACTCTGCAACTCACTCTGGATCACTGCAGGATATCATAATTATTAAACATGTTTTATTCATTAGTTTACTGGATTATAATAATTGTTCTGTGTGGTAGAGAAATGACTTCCTATCTTGCACATAAGGAAGTTAAGGTCTTGGGGGAAAGGACACATGATTTTAATGAGTCCATATACTAACAAGTAACCTGAGATTCCTATCAAAGCATAACCATTGTTCTAAACTTCCATTCTCATAACATTGCTGTCAGACTTCTGAATTCAGCCTCGATCCAATATCCAATGCATTGCCAAGTTTTCTTTTCCATCTTCATAGTGTCTCTGACATATGTTCCCTTCTCTTGACTCACACAGTCAGCACATTAGAGCATGACTGCATCAAATCTTTCCCAGACTACTGCAAAAGCCTTTCCACTGCTATTCTTTTGCAAATTTTGCTCATTTTAATTTACCCTCCAAATAATTTAACTAAAGACCTGATCATATCTTTTTTTTAGTTATGCAACATAATGAATAAAATGATACATTTGAAATCTGAAAGACCTGAGTTGGAATCCTTCATCCAACAACTATTAACTATGTGAATTTCAGTTTCATTATCTACATTAAGAGGGTGACAACATTACCTTATTCACAGCATTATTATGAGAATCAAATGAAATAAAAGGAAAACAACTTTATGAACCTTAAAGTGCTTTACAAATGTTAACCATTATTTTTATAATCAAAAACTTCAGGAGCTCCCTTTTATCTCGAGGGGAAAAATTCTTTTCTTTGATACTGAGGACTCAACCGTATTGATTCTGCTCACATTTTCAAACATGTTGCATCTTATTATTTTGACCAATCTCTATTATCCATACTTGTTCATTAATGAAACACTTCATTTCATTCTCTCCCTCTGCTGTTTCTCTTGCTGTGCCTGATCACTTGAAGAAATTAATTAAAATTCATCTCCCAAAGATGCTTTTTATGCCCCCACAGAATTCTTTTTGCTTTTCTAATATATATGTACATAAAAAGCATATATACAAACATATGTGTAGCCAAACATATAAATACATATGTGTATATATATATATATATGTGTGTGTGTGTGTGTGTGTGTGTGTGTATTCTCAAGTAAATACATACACATATTTATTCTCATTATAGATAGAAACAGAAAAATTACAATAGAGAGATGGAAAAACATGAAAGGAAAGAGATTAATTAATGGCTTGACCATATAAAAGACAGGAAAAGTTTTGTTATTAGAATAATAAATTATCTAATAGTTTCACCTATCATCTTTTGCCAAGCAAAGATATTATCAAGTGGTCACAGAGTCAGCATTTAGTGAATGAACATAAATGCTTTTGAACATGAATCTGTGTAAATCAGAGTATGTGAAAATAAAGGCAATAAGAAAATATGACAAAATCTGGAAATTAGTTGGGAATTTAGGCATCAAGTGGAATATTGTTCCTATTATTGATCTACTAGTGACATAATTTATGTACTGATAAAATGTGATACCCTATTCATTTTTAAATGGGAAAAATTGTAGGAGAATAGTTTTAAAATCCTGAAAATTGAGAGAGAGATTTGTGTATTGTAGAGCAATGAAAACATTTCTTGCCTGCAGAATGGGCAAAAAATGAAATTTTGAATCTGAAGATATGGATTCTAGGTTTTTTTTGTATCTAATTAATTATGTGATGTTTGAGAAAGGTACAAATTTTCTTAGACTCCAGTTTTTAAATGATGGGATTAAATAGATGAAATTTAGGATACTTTTTTCTTATAATAGTCAGTTCTAATGTTAATTTTATTTCTAATATTCTGCATCCTGAAGTTGTGTCTAGTTCAACATGAATTTGCCAACTGATTTAATAGGAGGCCTGAAAAAAATCATAAGTTGGAAAGAATCTAGCAGTCATGTAGTTTTTCAAATAGCAATACCACAAACTTGAAAAGTAATCAAGTAGTCTCTTATCAAAAGCCTCTAATAAAGAGCATTGGTAGATTGGGGAATACCTCTTCGGACATCCCATTTGATTTTTATGGCAATTTAATTATTAGAATCTTATTTGTTTTTCCCTTTGATATTAAAACCACTATTTTCTTTGGAAATTCCTGCATTTTTTTTTGCAAATTCCATCATTTCTGTTTGCCGTCTGTAATTAAAGAAAAATCTAACCATTCTTTCATGTGATATTCCTTTAACTACATCAGAATTATACACTTCTGAAATCTAGTCTTCTGTGGGCAAAATGTCCAAAGTTGCTTCAAAAAATATTTAAACTTTTATTTAAACTTGTGAATTATACTCACTTATTCCAGACTCCAATGCCAGTGTTCTGTTCACTGCACCATAATATTTCAGAAGTCAAAAGCATCTCAAGATGATCTCCAACTGAGCAATTTGGTACTATGCCCAAAGTGTTTTTTTTTTTTTTTGCATACGCTTTGATCTATCTGTCTGCACATATAATTTTGAAAATAATCTTCCCTGGGGGCAGCTAGGTGGCACAGTGGATAGAGCACCAGCCCTGAAGTCAGGAGGACCTGAGTTCAAATATGGTCTCAGACACGTAACAGCTGTGTGACCCTGGGCAAGTTGCCTCAGCAAAAAAAAAAAAAAAAAAAAAAAAAAAAAAATCTTCCCTGCATTATTGATACAAATCCCTTCTCATCAAAGTATATGATCTTTATGATATATTGATGTAATTTCATTGGTAGTATTGTGTTTACCATTTTCACAATATTTTTCCCTGCATTTTTTACTCTCCTTAGGTTAGATATTAAAAAAATTATTTGTATAATAAAATAATTTGGTGGGACTTCTTTGACTATTTTTTTTCATATTCATTTCAAGTTATTCATATGTTATTATATTTACTTATTCTTTTAATAGTTGGCATAATTCAATTATAAATCTCTTTGGACATAAGAATTGTTTCTCTTAGGAACTCATTTCCTTTTATAAAGTTACAGTTACTTAAATATTTCTTCTTCTGTTAGTCTGAGCAGTTCATACAGTATTTCTTTAGTTCATCAAGATTGTTACATTTGCTGGCATATAATCAAAAAGTCTTCTTGAATTTTATCTTCATTTTTGCTGGATTTACCTTTTTCATTTTTGATAAAAGTACTTTGGCTTTTTACTTTTTTAAAGACAAATGAACCAATTTATTTGTTTTATTGTCTTACCCCCATAAAATAGGCTACTAGTATGCTTTATTAGTCCATTCAAAAAAACTTTCAAATTTATTAATCTCTCCTTTGTTTTTAGAATTTCTATTTTGACAGTTAATAGGGGATTTTAAATTTTCTTTCTTTTCTAGGTTTTTGTTTTTGTTGCATGCTCATTGCATTGATTTAGTCTTTCTCTCATTTCCTGATGATATTTGGGAATATAAATTTTCCTCCAATCACTATTTTGGCTGCATTTTACAAATTTTATTATATTGTGGCAGACTGTCATTATCTTTAATAAAATTAATGGTTGTTTCTATGATTTATTATTACAACTCTTTTTTTTAGGAACAGACAATTTAGATTACATATGGTATTGTAATTATGCTTCCATAGTCCTTTACTAAATATTATTTTGTTGCTTTATGGTCTGAAATGAATTAATTAATATTTTTGATTTTCTGAATTTGGTTGTGTAATTTTTTTGTTCTAGTACAGTCATTTTATTTGAAAATGTCATGCACTTCTAAGGAAAAAAAACCCAAAAACTATGCTTCTTTCTTTTCCCTTTGGATTTTTTCCAGATATTTATTCAAATTTCTATTTTCTCTTTAATTTTGTTATCATTTATGTTAGGCTTAAATATATCTAGAGCTTAAAGGAGAAAACTGAGATACCCCAATAGTATGGTTTTATTATCTATTTTCTCCAATAATTCATTTATGTTTTATTTTAAGATTTTGGAAGTTATGCTATTTGCTTCATATATGTTTAATACTGATTTTACTTCATTTCCTTTGGGGACTTTTAATAGGTTTCCCTACTTATCTCTTTTAATTTAGTGTATTTTCTATTTTTTTCTTTGTCTGAAATCATGGTTGCTACTTCTGCCTTTTTACTTAAACTGGATCATAATAAAGTCTTCTTTATCGAATTATTTTAACTTTGTATGTGTATCTATTTCAAATGTTTCTTTCTTAACAACATATTGTTTGATTCTCTTTTCCAATCTGTTTTGTTCTCCAGTTTAATTTTTAAAGTGCATTCATCCCATCTCATTGAGTTATCATCCCCCTACTTCCATCCCCCAAAATCAGATAAACAATTACAGCTTAAATTCAAGATAAATATTTTTGTTATGGGTAAATAGAAAGTACAATTAAAGGTTGGCTTATACATTTTCTTCAAAAAAATACATATCACAAAATTAAGATGTAATAGAAATATTATGAGGGTTTACAACAATGACCTCCCAAAACACTCTTTGTTACTCACATAGTTTTTAATGTACATTCCCAAGACATATTATTGTAATAGCTATAGAAATGTCTTATCTAACAAACACCTGCTCAGATTGGCTTATTTTATAGCTTTTATATTTTGCTTTCAGGCAATTTCACAATTAATGATAAAAAATTTTGGGGAAGTCTTCAAATCTTCAAGAATGCTTCATTAATACAAGAATACAAAAATCATAGCTGTTCATTCTAGGCATCTCAAATGTTTATTTTTTAAGTACAGATTATTTTTAAAAAGAAAAGATAAAAAAAATGACATTAGGAAAAGTTGAGATAAAAGATTCTCAGTTTCCATCCCAGTTTTGCTGACTGAAAGTCATTCAAATTTGCTTTGCCTTAGTTTTCTCATATGTATGTATCACATTTTCAGAAGGCATCTAGTCAAAAATATCTTAATCTATAGATGAGAAAAAAGATAGGATTTGAACTCAGATTGTATAACTCTAGAGTCATCCTTCTCTTAGATTACAATAAACCTCTAATATCTGGACTACAAGCATCTTTGCTCAGTCAATCCTCCTACCTAGAGAATATCACAATAGATCCAATCATAATGGCAATTTCCATTCATATGTTCTATATTGGTCTCCTTTGTGATGAATGTGTTTGTGAGTCATCAAATTCCTAGTCAGAGATTCAGTCTGAGTCCCAGGGAATAAAACAAAATATATTTGGAGATTATGGTATTATTAGTATTGTAAAATTTCTAGCTTTGATAACTCATCAGCTATCATTGGATAAAATATAGATAGTAAAATAAAATTGAGCATATAAAGGCAATATTGATTGCTGTTCAGTTTTCATGGTGTGCATAAGAAGAAAAGATGAATGGATTGTTGACATCAATCTGCCAAGGAAAATTACAGTCCCCATGATAACATCATTATTCTATCAATTCAATAAGTGCATTTTAGGATTCTTTTCCCCCTATAGGCATGCTGGAAGACTTATACCTGTTTGAAACTAACAGAAGAAAGGGAAATTGTTTGAAAAATATTACCATGTATGGATTATTGGAAACATACATATTCTTTAAAAGTGAACTTACCATTAAAATTTGCATGGTATCTGTAGATATTAGTCCTCAGTATTAAAAATTAGAATGGAAGTCACCAGAGATTTTCATTCTAATTAGAGAGTTTGTAAAATGTGTATGAGCAAATAATGTTATTGTCAATTACATCCTGGGAAATAAAATGCTTTTTAAAAAATCATGTCAGGTGCTTCTATTAATAGATGTGGAAAATATTACCCTTTATCCTCATAAAGAAAGCAAAATATTTGAAATAAGAATTATTAAGCTAGACTGAAATAATGACCCTTTATTATCTCTAACACTACTTTTTATCTCATTTTTATATATTTTAAATTTTCTTTGACTTTATTTTTTAAATATTTTTTCAAAAATATATACAATGTTAATTTTCAATATTGCAGCTTGAAAAACCTTCAGTTTCAATTATTTCTCCTTTGCTTCCCTTTGCTCCTCCCCTAGACACCAAGGAATCTAATATATTTAAACAAGTAATTCTTCTATATATATTTCCAAAAGTATCATGCTGCATAAAAAAATCAGATTAAAAAGAAAAAAAAAGGAGAATGAAAACAAAAAGCAAGCAAAAACAACGATGTCTTGATCTACACTCAGTACCCATAGTCCTCTTTCTGGATGCAGATGGCTCTCCACATCACAAGTCTATTGGAATTGGCCTGAATCACTTCATTATTTAAAAGAACCATGTTCATCAGATCTGATCATCACATAATATTGTTGCTGTTTACAATATTCTCTTGGTTCTACTCACTTCACTTAGCCTCAGTTCACATAACTCTCTTCAAGTCTTTTGGAAATCCTTTTGTTGATCATTTTTAATAGAACGATTATATTTCAAAACATTTATATACCACAACTTGTTCATCCATTCTCTAACTCATGGGTATCTATTCAGCTTCCAGTTCCTTGCCATTACAAAAAAGGCTGCCATAAACATTTTTGCGAATATGGGTCCTTTTCTTTTTTTATGATCTATAACCCAGTAAAGACACTTTTCAATCAAAGGCTATGCACAGTTTGCTAGCCCTTTTGGCTTATTTCCATATTGCTCTCCAGAATGATTTGATCACTTCACAATTTCACCAACAATGTATTAGTGTCCCAGTTTTCCCAATCCCTTCCAACATTCATCATTACATTTTCCTATCACCTTAGCCAGTCTTAGAGATTGTCTTAATTTCATTTCTCTGATTAATAGTTATTTTTTCATATGATTGGAAATGGTTTTAACTTCTTCACATGAAAATTGTCATTACATATCTTTTGACCATTTATCAGTTGGAGAAAGGCTTGTATTCTTATAAAGCTGAGTCAATTGAGTCAATATTTTAGAATGAAGTCTTTATCAGAACCCTTGAAAGTAAAAATATTTTCCCAATTTTCTACTTCCATTCTAATCTTATTTAGTTTGTACAAAAACAGTTTTAACATAATATAAGTTAAATTATTCACTTTTGACTTTTTAGCATACTCTAGTTCTTACTTGACAACAAATTCCTTCCTTCTCAACAGATTCGAGAGGTTGACTATCCTTTATTCTTTTAATTAGCTTATAATATCATGTCTAAATCATTAATTGATTTTAACCTTATCTTGGCATTAGATGTTAGGTGTGGGTCAATGACTAGTTTATGCCATACTATTTTACAATTTCCCCAACATTTTTTTTCATATGCTGACTGGTTTATCAAACAATAGATTACTGTAGTCATTGATTATTGCTTTTTTGTGAACATAACATATTTCATTGATCAATCATTTTATTTCTTAGCCAGTACCAAATGGTTTAGATTAACACTGCTTTAAAATATTGTTTAGCAAAGTTGAGATCCCCCATTAGCATAGTTTTGCTGTCTATTTCTTCTTGTAGCTCTTTTTAACTTCTCCTCCCTCAATCTGCCCTGCCCCTTTACATATCCTCCTTCTTTCTTATTCCTTTCCCTTTCTACTTCTGTTTTCCTTTTTATTAGTTTCCCTCTTTCCTTTCCTACTTCTCCTCCTATTTCCCTCTTTGGTGAGATAAGTCTCTCTATCAAATTAAATATGTTTGATATTCTCTCTTTGAGCCAAATCCAATGAGATTAAGGTTCACATGATGCTCATCCCCCTTTCTTTCCTTGAATTCTAATAGGTCTTTTTGCCTCTTCATGTGATATAATTTATCCCACTTTCACTCCCCTTTCCTCTTCTTCCAGGGCAATTCCTTTTTCTATGCTAGATTCTTTTGATATCACAATAAAGTCAAATAATACCTATTCCTTCTAAGTTTATCCCTAATAAAGATGCAGTTTTCAAGTGTTAAACACATTTTCTTCTTATACAGGCATGTAAACATCTTAACCTTTTAAAAACATAGGTTTGAACAAAGAATCCCCATAGTGCAAATTCAGTGTTCAGTTCTTGTGGAAAAGGAAGGTCCCTTGGACATTAGACTGAATACAGTTGTGGTCCATCCTTCAAGACATGGACATATATTTGAAAGTTGCTTGCATAAGAGATATGTTATTTGTATTACTATCTACTCAATTCAGCTGGTTAAGCATTGAGAGAAAAAGGGAAAGGAAAACAAAAAGGGTATATAAAGATGGAGCAAAAACAAAAATGATAAAGTGGAGAGAATTTTGCATTTGGTATCAAAAGATATGGGTTACATTCCTGAAACTTTGTGAGCTCCTTGAAAAAAGGGGGATTACCTTTTGCATTTATATACCCATTGTTTAGCATAGTGCTTATCATATAGGGCTTAATAAACTATTTTTATCTATTTGTGTATAAACAAAATATTAATTGTAGGAGTTTATAACAAGATTTATAAAGGTAGAAACAAAGCAGATAGTCATGAATTGGGAAATAGTTAAACAAATTGTGATATACAAATATAATTAAATGATATAGATCCAAAAGAAAGAATCAATATGAAAAATTCAGAGAATCTGGGGAAGATTTTATGAAGTGCATCAAAGTAATTTTAGTAGAAAATGGTAGCAATCTACAACCTGATTTTAAACTTTTAAAAGCAAAGAATAGAAAGAAGGATGGTTATGATCACCAGACTTGTTTCCCCAGTAGAACTGAAAAAAAACTTACCTCCTTTCTTTCATTTATGAGATAGATGAAGGTAATGTGAGAAATATCAAAAAATCAGCTTGGTTGATGTATTCAATGGTTTTGCTGAACTGGCTTTTTCATTTCTTTCTTCCTTCCTTTCCTCTCTTCCTCCCTTCTTTCTTTCCTTCACACTTGTTCAGCAGAGAAATATCTTCTGAAATAAACATAAAAACAAAACAAGCATAATTTTTTTTTGTTTTTAAAAAGAGCAATGGAGATTTATAATAACCTCCCTTTAAAAATAAAATCAATCTATTATCTTTTTAAGTCATGTATCCATGGCATTATGGAAACCTTCTAAGATTTTTTATAGCCTGAAAATAGTGTTTCATATGGGATTTAACAATATTACCTTAAGGAAATTAAAAAGCATTAGGAGAAATTGGGAATTACTAATTAAGAAACTGAAAATCAGGGGAATGCAGATGAGTTTATCACTACTGCTGTTATTTGAAGATAAGAATGTTAAAAGTAGAAGATATTTTGCGGAAGTAATTAGCTAGCTAAATATATTGTTTGAGAATGATATTTGGACTTCTGCACTATAACAAGAGATAAAACATGTTGGGTTTGTGGTCAGGGACAAAGGACCACTGTTGAGAATGAGTCAGAGTGCAAGTTTCAAAAGAAACTCAACCTGGGAAAAGAAATGTATCCATCTATGACTTCTAATCAAAATACTACAGAGAAAAGTAGGCGAGCTTTACAAAGAACAATATTAGGGAAGAGAACAATAAATTGTTATGAGACAAGACAGTTTTCTTTTCCTATAGAAAAGTATGAAGATATAATAAGAATGGTTGATTTTCTGGACAATGGAGAAGTGGGACAACACCAGGGATGGTGTGGGGTGGTTTATACGAGTGTAATGGAATGGGCAAAATGTTGTTTTCATTGATAAACAAGTAGTCTTGGACAAATTGAGAGACAGTATTGGCAATTTATCAATCCTGAAGGAGGTAGAGATAAGGGGAAAGAGAGAGGAAGACAAAGAGAGAAAGAGACAGACAGACAGGAAGACAGACATAGACACAGAATACTCTGAGGTGACCTATTATAGTAAGATTAGAAGAAATTACATTTAACTACCACCAGCAAATGTTAAGCAGAGCAATTGGTATCACCATGGAATTTTAAGGTAATTTGTTACAAAAACATTAAGAAATTAGAAACTGCAGCTGAATCTTGAATTTGACTCAACCTGGGTTTGGTTTATCTGGGCCAACAGATTTGCCAGTTGGAATAGGAGCAGATTCATCTTTCTGATTGGCATGAAATGTTGCATTTCAAATTACACATTGGATAAATTTAATTCTATGAACATTAATTATTAATTAAGTGTCACCTATATGGTATCATCCAAGTGCAGACTTCCTTTACCTCACACTTGACCATCTGTCATAGCCTTCTGCTTAGTCTCCCTGCTCAATATCTTCTCTCACTGTAATTCATCTTCCACTCAACTCTGAAAAGTGATTCCCCTAAAGTGTAAATCTTACTATGCAAATAAATGTTCTGCTAAATAACTTCCAGTACCATACTATTATTTATAAGATCAAATATAAACCCTATTATTTGCATCTAAAACATTTCAAAACCTGGTTCCTTCCTAGCTTTTCAGTCTTACAATTTATTCTTCTCCATGAAACCTATGATCCAACTACACTGCTCTACTAGGTGTTGCTTACAGAGGATACTTTATTTATTGACTATGTCTTTCCCTGGTTGTTCTTTATGCTTATTGTGCTATCCTTCATTTTTAGCTTCTAAATTTACCATCCTCCTTAAAAATTGGAAATCCTTTGCTGATGTTCCTCTTTTGGCACAATGCTGTGTTTTCTCTCTATTGCCTTTCGTTTACACAGAATGCATATTATATTTACACATTTCTTTCCTATTAGAATGTACCTTGAGGGAACTGATTGTTTTTATTTATGCTATGATTTATGTCTTTGTTTACCTAATTTTTAACATATATCTAGTGTTTACTATGTATTTATCAGCATTTGCAAAATGGTTGACTGATCTCAAATGTTCTGTTTTCAATATCAATACTCCTTTCCCCTATGACTCACTTCCTCTATTAATTCTCTTAGAAGATTCTCCCCATTCCTCTCATCATCCTTTAAATTTTCCTTGTCTTTACTCCATTTTGACAATGTCTACACTAAAATGTCCAGGTGAGTTTGTCCAAAGCAGAAGTGAGCAGAACTAGCACCTGATTTATATTAGATATATTCAATGCAGCTGCAGGATGAATCAGATTTATTTGTTGACATAACAAACTTTTCTGCCTTGCTTCAGGGTTTTCACATAAACTTTAATTAAATTAAATAGTTACTAAACATTTACTTAGTACCTATTATGTGTCTGTTTACCATGTTGCACAGTGGGGATGCAAAGACAAAGAACAAAACAATGTTTAGTGATATTGAGCTTACATTCAGTCATGACATTTTAAAGAAATTTTATTTTCCTAAATAACTATCATAATATATTTGATCAATCTGTTTTTAAACTGATACTGCATGAATGTTATTTGTTTATACATTACACACTGCCTTTGATCACACAAGATAATCAAGCTCTTATGAATAAGTGAATATACATATATACATATAGCAATGTTCCTCCTCATGTGAGTATCTCCTTGACTAAATTATTTCAACATCATCGTAAACCTCTCAGCCTTCTCTCATTACACTTTTTATGATTCCCCCTAGATATGAATATATCTATTTCTCATATGTTACAATGGGAAATTCCATGCATTTGGTGTTTGTCTCTGAATTCAAGGCCTGACTATGTCCCTCTTGTATCAACCATGGAAAAATAGTTTCTCTTCTTAAGGTCTCAGGTCTCAATTTCCATATCTGTAAAATTATGTGTTGATTATAGTCTGTATGTTCCCTTGTAATATGAGTTAGGATAAATGCCCCAAGGAGTTCTTCCCAACAACTCCCCCCCCTCCACACACAGAATCTATTTGAGTCTACTGTGTTGGAGATTTTCCAAATAATTCTTGGTACAAATCATGGACTCTATACAAATAAGTAGAGCTGGAAGCTGCTAAAAAAGGGAGAAAAACATGAAGACTTCCAGGAGTCAAGTAGGCAGAGAAAGCAATCTATTGCTATAATATAATATATTGCTATACTTCCATTTTCACCTCTAAACAACTAGAAAATAATGCTCTGAAACAAATCCCGGAACAGCAGAAGTAGCAAAATATGGGATGAAACAATCTTTTAGTCTAAGAAACTTGAAATATTGATAAGAAATGAACAAAAATTTTTATCTCTAATACCAATTCACAAGAAAAACCTAAAAAAAGGAATAGAAAAAAGAAAGCATAATAGTTTCAAGTGAGCTGAATTGTTTATTACCTTACAAGAGAAGATGATACTTGTAATTCTTTAAAATTCTACCACTAATAATCCACCTAGAAGAAATATACATAGACAAAGGGTACATATACAAAGTGAATTTAAGGAGGGGATGGTTCCTCCAGCTTCACTTCAGTTTTCTCCTATGACCTGTAATCCCAACCCAAAAACTCTAACCTCCTGCAAGTTTGGACCCTCCTGATACTGTAGGCATAGTGTATGCTGATTCCTTCTTGCTCAGGATTGTGTTTCTGCACTATAATTGGCCCAGGCATTGTCAATAAGCTGGGGTTCACTCAGTTTTCCTTACTTCAGACACCCACCTCAGCATATAGTCCTGGAAGTGAAAGCTTTGTGGTTTCTGCTGAGGCTCCAGCGAGACCAAACTAGTTCCAGAGTTTCCTACTTTGTATTTCTGTGGAGCTAAATCAGAAGTACCAACAGTTCAAACTGATTAATCCCCAATGTGGGGTTTATCTTTGGATCTTCTTGTGTTGTACCAAGATGATCCCTGTTCTGTCCCAAGTTCTCTTAAACTTTAACTAGTTTATGTTCATCCTGAGACACAAATTTGTTCTATTTGTGAAGGAAATATGGAGAT
>JAJPUD010024467.1:0-10631 GCA_023553655.1 Myrmecobius fasciatus
CCTGAGACTAAAGCCACTTACACCATTTTGGTGCTCGGGAGCACCTATGTCCCCTTCTACTCAGGGAATTCTATTTTGTCATTTTATCTCTTTATTTTTGATAAATATCAAGTGTGGTTGCTTCCCACATCAGCCTTCTTGGCTGCAAATTTCTCAGCCATCAATCCATTTGTGCTTGTCCATTCTGATTCCCATATACTCCAGCTTTTCTACTCCCTCAGGAAAAAGAAAAGATCCCAAGATTCTCCCTTTCCTGGCTGTTCCCTTGCTCAGCATTCTATTTCTCCTCCTAAGAGGAGATATTATTAAGAAGACAATGAGAGCAGATCAGTGCATAGTAGTATCAAAGAGTCATATGCCTTTCAAATTAGAAGAAATGTTAATTGTAACAATCATCTTTATCATAAGGATCATTATATCTAGAATTTTTTTGGCATCCTTTAATTGTGAACTTCCATATTTCACGTCTTTCAGATTATTTTGGACTCTCCTTCTGGAAATGTCTATTAAATATTCTCCTTTAGGAATTATTTTTGTCATAAAATTGAATGGGATTTTGAGAAAACCAGTTTACACTGATGGATGGACAGCTGAGAAATGTCCATCAATTTCTTCTACATATGAAATAAAGGACAAATTGTGTTTTACCTGTAATCTACAAAGACTAGAAAATATCTGGGGAAAGGAGAGGAGAAAATTTTGTGAATTTTACCCCTCATCAGGACTGGCATAAGAGGTATATTATGTCACAAGTAGAGTTTTTTTTTCCCTCTGATTCTATATAATTTGTAAAGTCTTAGAAGTTCTTGCTACAGTCTATTATAAAACAGATCTCAAAGCAATTTAGTAGAAATTCTCAAATTTTCCTTCAAGACCAGATAAACACATCTTAAACATTATGATTCTGATATTTTTTAGTAATAGAATTATAAGATGATAATTAAATTACAAACTCATAGTTCTCTTGAAACTTTAGAGAACTTAAGGTTTTGAATGTCCTTTGCAATTCTTATCTAAACTGTGGCCTTGGAGAAAATTCTGCCAATAGTAAGTTGAGAAAGATTCTTTGGGGAAAGAAAAAAAATTATGAGAATCTGAAACTGTAAAATAAATCATTTTGCTTTGTTTTGAATATTTACCAAAAAAAGAGTTAAGAATGTCTAAATTATTATTGACTCCATTACAATTAACCATCTGTGGTGTGTTAGCAAATTTTACAATGCAATTGAAATAATTCAAGTATCAGCTGAAAAATCAAAAGCCAAATATTTTAAAATACCAGGAAAGGTAGAGCTCTGAAATCATTTAGTTTATATATAATCATTTAATCTTTTTTTTTCTAAAATTATTCTCTTTTTCTTCCAATTATTTAGAAATTCACTTTTTCTTCAAATTATTTAGGAATCTAAATGTTTTCATTAATTCCATTTTCTTTTAGAATTCTAATTAATTCTAATTTTATTTTATTTTTAAAGGTTTTTATTTTCAAAACATATATAAAGATAGTTTTCAGTCTTCATCCTTGCAAATCCTTATGTTCCAATGGTTTTTTCTCCCTTCCTTCCTTGAACTCCCTCCCAGGTGACAAATACTCCAATGTATGTTAAATATGTGCAATTATTGTATACCCATCTCCCAATTATCATGCTGCATGAGTAAAATCAGATCAAAAAGAAAAAAAAATGAGAAAGAAAACAAAATGCAACCAAACAAGTAAAAATACAATGTTGTGATCCACATTCAATCCCCTTTAGGTACGTACAGATGGTTGTTTTCATCACAAGATCATGGGAACTGGTCTGAATCACCTCACTATTGAAAAGAGTCATGTCCATCAGAATCATTCATGGCATAATCTTATTGTTGCTTTGTACAGTGTTCACTTCACTTAGTATCAATTCATGTAAGTCTCTCCAGGCCTCTTTGAAATCATCTTGTTGGTCCTTTCTTACAGAACAATAATATTTGATGACATTCATATACCATAACTTATTCGGCCATTCTGCAACTGATGGGCATCTATTCAGGTTCTAGTTTCTTGCCACTACAAAAAGGGCTGCCACAAACATTTTTGCACATGTGGCTCCTTTTCCCTTTTTTATGATCTCTTTTGGGTTTGAGCCCAAGGGAGACACTCCTGGAACAAAGGGATTGCAGTTTGATAGCCTTCTGAACCCAGTTTTATATTGTTGGTTAGAATGTTTGGATCAGGTCAAAACTCAACCAACAATATATTAGTGTCTCAGTTTTCCCACAATCCCTCCAATATTCATCATTACCTTTTCCTGTCAGCCAATCTGAGAGAGGTATAGTGGTTCCTAAGGACCTTCAAGTGACTTTATTTCTTCCCATTAATGGGATTGAGACTCAGAAGAATGTATTCCTTACAGAAGATATAGATAACAACACTTCACACACACATACACACACACATATTTATGCACACACATATATATATATATAAATAAAGGAATTTACATAAAAATCAAAAATTGTGTACCAATAGTAGCAAAGAAAATAAACCTAGGATGGAATGAGCAAGCAATTTGAGTAACTAATTCCAAATTGTATGAGTTCACCTTAAAAGGAGTTGTCTTATAGCAGGGACATGCTCTACAAATGTCTTGTTCTCAAATTAAATAATAAATCTTAGTGAAACTGACTTTTCTTTGAATTAACATAAGCTATTCCCTACCTTTCTCTCCACTAAGAAACTCTTTTCTTAAGAGATTAAAGGAATTAGAGTAGGTAATGAGGAAACCAAATTATCACTCTTTGCAGATGACATGATGGTATACTTAGAGAACCCTAGAGACTCAACTAAAAAATTACTAGAAACAGTTCACAACGTTAGCAAAGTTGCATGATACAAAATAAATGCACATAGATAATCAGCATTTTTATATATTACCAGTATATAAGAAGGAATAAGAACCTATTATTTGACAAAAGCAGCTCCTAAAACACTCCTTAAAAATAGTATTGGCAAAAAAGGAAAAATAATCATATATGACATATGTATAAAGAAACACACATATTTACTGAAAAAGAACTTCTTAAAATAAATTAGTGAAATAGAAAAAAAATTATGCAGCAATAAAAATAGATTTGCTGAAATGGAAAATATATATCTCCTGAACAAAGCCAACTTCTTTAGAAATACAACTAGGCAAATGAAAAATAAAATGGAGGTAAAAAAGCTAACTGAAGAAAATAATTAATTAAAAAATAGAATTACACAAATAGAATTGAACTATGAGGCATCAAAAATCAGTTCAACAAACAAATAAAAACATGAAACAAAAAGAATATGTAAAATATCACACTGGAAATACAACTGACGTGTATAATAGATGCAGGAGAGACAAGCTAAGAATTATTACACTATCTGAAAGCCATGAACAAAAAAGGAGACTGAAGAAATCATTTCCAGAAATCAAGGACAGCCAAGATGGCAGAGTAAGGAACTCACCTAAGCTCTCCCCCAAACTGCTCCAGACAACCTTTAAATAACAATTCTAAAAAGTTTTAGAGTATCATAACACCCCAAAAGACAGAGTAGAACATTTTCCAGGTGAAGGTAATTAGAAATTCAGCAAACACCAGGATGGGAGTCCAGTATGCACTTCCAATGCAGGCTGTCTTAGCACAATCTCAGACCTGGACCCAGATCCAGCCTCTGCCAAGTCCCTAAATCAGCTCTCTACATGGTGGTATTCTCCCAGTTGCTTTTCCCTCTTAACTGTTTAAAGAGAGTATGAAACTACTTGCATTTTTTCCCCTACATTGAAGCCAACCCCCAACCCCCGCAAAAAACAGGATCTCTCTTCTCTCTTGTCTTTAGAGCTCACCAGCTCCTCATTTCACATAGTCAGGGTGCATTTTGCAGTCAATTTCCACCAATGAAAGAAGACTTATAAAAATGACCTTCTGAGCAATAAGTTATATTTATATTGGAAAGATGTAGAGCTTGTCACTTTTCTTCTGTATAAAAAGAAACGTAATTTGTTTACAGATATATAAGCAAATCTGTATATCTGTTTACAAATTAGTCAAATGTTAATTGTCAGAAAAACTAACTTTATCTGTGAGTAACAATTGCAGATTATCAGTGTGCGGAACTCTGTACTTATATATGAATGCTAAACATTTTTTTCCAGTTCTTCTAATTTAATGAAAATGGATAACCAGAAATCTAAATTATGATTAAAAATGATGATAGACAATGAAGCTATATCAATACTACACCTACCTATACTAAATGCTAAATCATTTCATCTTTGAAGAAAAGATTAAATGAAATAAAGTTGCAAATAATAATGCTGTCTTTTCCTCTCTGAAAGAGATAAATGTAATCAAAATAAATAAGAAGGAAAGGAGGTGAACAGGATCTAAGAAGCTAGATATAATAGATATCTCCAGAAAACAGAATGTGAGTAGAAAGGAACCTATCCTTTTTTTTTAGTGATAAATGGCCCTTTACAAAAATTGATAATAACAATATTAGGATGTAATAATTTTTTGGTTAAATGCAGAAAAGTAGAAATATTTGATGCATCCTTTTCAGTTCCCAATGCATTAACATTACATTTAATAAAGGATCATGGAAATACAGATGAAAAATCAATTGAAGACTAAACAATAATCTTAAAGAATGAATGGGTCAAAGAACACATTCAATAATTTCACGAAAGAGAACAAGAATGAGACAGCTTATTAAAACTAATGGGAAGCAGTAATACCAGTAAAGCAAGGCAAATTTATATCTCCAAATATTTATATCAATAAAAGAGAGAAAGAGAAGACCAATGAATTGGATACATAATTTTAAAAGCCTCTAGGCAAAGAACAAATTAAAAATCCCAATTAAATATTAACTTGGGAATTCTTAAAAATTAAGTGAGATTTATAAGGATAATAAAAATTGTGTGTAATAAAAAATTGAATTAATAAAGAGAACTAGAAGATAATTTCATGAAAAAAATAGAAAAACCAGTGTTTAATTTTTTAAAGTAAGGAATAAAAACAAATCAATAGTATTAAAAATGATTTTTATTGTACTATGTTAAAGAAATGCTTGTTTTTCACAAATTTAAAGTAAAAATAAAGTCTTTGAGAATTAATGAAAATGGCAGTCATCTGTCAATAAGGAGTTATATATTGCACTCTTAAAAATGAAGTGATGTGATGATCTCTAAAGTGTTGATAAATATGAAAGTGTAGAGGTTTGTCCCAGGCAGACATATACTATATTTTCACTATACATATGTGTGTGTGTGTTTGTGTGCTGCAGACTCCCATCAAAGATTAATAAATCCTATGGAATATGAGAAAATATTTTCAAAAGTTTAACATAAATATATATAGAATTCAAAGGAAATAGGTTATATCAAAATACAATTATATAAGTTAAAGTTACGGATCCCACATTAAAAAACCTAAATCAGGGGCAGCTAGGTGATGCAGTGGATAGAGCACTAGCAATGAATTCAGGAGGAACTGAGTTCAAATCTGATCTCAGGCACTTAAGGCTTCCTAGCCGTGTGACCCTGGGTAAGTCACTTAATCCCAATTTCCTCAGCAAAAACAAACAAACAAACAAAAAAAAACCTAAAGCAAAGATAATGAGATTATAGAAAGGAGAATTGTGGAGAAGAGAGAACACTTTTAAATGTAATTTATAGTTTAAACCATATGTAATAAAAGTTTACACTTTTAGATACATTCTTATTTTTAAATTTTTATGTTCAATTCTTAAATTCATCATAAAAGAGATAAAGATTTTTAAAAGAATAAAGATTTTTTAACGCAAAAAGTGAATATACTATTAATAAAGATGAAATCAAAGCAATTTTAGAAGGTTATTTGGTACAATTATATGCGAATAAATTTCATTTATATATGCTTTTGTAGTTACTATTATTCTTTATCTTCAACCCAGTCCTTATTTAGAAAATGTTATGTATTTAAAAGTAGATTTTTACTTTTTTTAAGCTATTGTTATTATTTATATTGCTGTGCTATGCTCATTACTAATTACAATAAATTTTCATATTAAAGTGTCAATTCTCCTTCCTTTGACTATGACAGCCTCTTTAACAGCTACATCTCTGCTCCCCCAGAGTTCAAGGAAATTCATTTCCTCTTGGAGGTTACCTAATGACTTGATCCTTGTCATGGTTCATTAGTGATTGAAGATGGGGAATTTTCCATCAGTGGGAATTCTTAAAGGCATTTTCATCTGGGCAAAAGTTTACTTTTTTTGACATGTCCCTTTTTCCCTTGGCAGACTAATATCACTGGTGCTACCCATGACATGATAATCACACCTCTGGAGACGGATGGGCTGAAATAATTCAGTCCTTATAACTGGGATTTGCCTGTGCCATCATATATAAACACATAAGTACAAACTGACACAATCTGTTTGATTCAGCCCTTTCCTCCATCCTAGAAGCAGAGAACCATCAGGTGAGTGTCTTCTTCTATTTCAGTTTTACATCTAGGGACTTAGAAGCAGAAAATTTTTTCCAGAAAACAATTAGAGAGCTGGAGGGTTATTCAGGCCTTGTGTGCCAGCAACAAGAAAGACACCTTGAAAAGGCTGTGGAACAGGCCTTGGAATTTTTCCTTAGTATCTTACTGCATCAGTTGATCCCATCTTTTGGAGCAACTGCACGATTGACTTTTGTTTTTTTGATTCAGTACAATATACGTGTTGTGTAAATGCTTGTTTTTCTTTAGAACTTAAGGAGGGCCCTAATGTTCTCTGAGACTAGACATATGTTACTGTCATAAAATGCATATTGTTTATACAAACCACTGTGAATGTGTTTGTTTTTCTTTTTGTCTTTTTTTTTATACTTTAAAAGATTTGTTTCAAAGGGATTAGTTTTTCATTCATTGTCTTGTCATGTACGAACTACTTTTATTGCTATCAACATTAGGAATAACCTTGAACCTTGCCAGCATCACTGGTACGATGTATATTTAATTAAAGCACACTTCCCCTGCCGTATACTTTTGACAATTAAAGCCATTGTTTTCTAAATTTAGGAAATATTATTTCCTAAAGCCAAAGTTTCTGTTGAAATATGTATGTATTGAGACAACCCATAAATACATGTAGGCATGGTTGTATGTAAATGCCTTCCTCTTGGGGATTTAAAAAGAAGTTTTGATTTTGAATAGCGAATAGTAATGCAGTTCTGTTTATACTATTAATGATTAAAGTTAATAAAATATTGTACAATTAAAAAAAAAAGAATCTTACTGCATCCCTGCCTTTACTGATAGTCTCTCCCCTGCTCCATGACCTCCTCATCTCTCCCAGGTGGTTTTTCAACAGCTCATAACTGTTGTCGCACCAGTTGTGGGTTCTTCAATATTTTGAGCTTTCACAAGTTGCTCTTTTTATCTCCTATAGATTCTAAGAAATCTGTCTTTCTGGTCAGAATGAAACTTGTTTTTGTTCTCCCTCCATTGCCTGTTCCTTGTCTCCTCTTCGTTCTTCCTTTCCCTTCTCTTTCTTTTTTCAGTTTGTCTCTCTCTTTTCTTCAGAACCTCCTGATTGATATGTATTGCCTCTGGCTTTCATGCTTTCAGGAAATTCTGAAACCTTATTCTTTATCCTATTAATGCTCTCCTTTTTCATCTATTCTTTATTCTACCTTTTCTGACATTTAAAAAGTTCCAAGAGTTTGTGGGTAATTTATTCATTTATTAATAAGGCCAACTGGTTACTAATAAAAGTATGGTTTTTTGCTGGGCAGACATGTTTACCCTAAAGAAGTGTACATGGACCATTGGCCATCAAATAGCAATCAAATCTCATTGGTCAATGTGATTGGAGGTGGATTACTTTTTATTTTTTCTTTCTTTAATTTTTATTGAAGCTTTTTATTTTCAAAACATATGCAAGGGGGCAGCTAGGTGGCACAGTGGGTAGAGTACCACTCCTGAATTCAGGAAGACCTGAGTTCAAATCTGATCTCATACACTTAATACTTCCTAACTTGTGACTCTGAGAAAGTCACTGAACCCCAATTACCTCAGGAAAACAAAACATATGCAAGGATATGCATTCCCCATTTTCCCCATTGTCCCTTGCAAAACTTTGTGTTCATCCTTTCCCCCAACTCCTCCTCTAGATGGAAAGTCATCAAGTATATGTTAAACAGGGTAAATATATGTGTAAATCCAAGATAGGGATACATATTTATGTAATTAACTTGCTGCACAAGAAAAATCAGATAAAAAGGAAAAAAAATAAGAAAGAAAATAAAATTCTAGCAAATAACAAAAGAAGTAAAAATGCTATGTTGTGATCCACACTATTCCCACAGTCCTCTCTCTGTGTATAGATGAATCTCATCACAAGATCATTGAATCTGACCTGAATCATCTCATTGTTGAGAAGAGGCACATCCATCAGAATTGATCATTGCATAATCTTGTTATTGATTTGTACCATGATCTCCTGATTCTGCTCATTTCACTTAATATCAGTTTCATGTAAGTCTCTCCAAACCTCTCTGAAATTATCCTCCTGATCGTTTCTTATAGAACAATAATATTTCATAACATACATATACCATATTTTATTCAGCCATTCCCCAATTCATGGGCATCCACTAAATTTCCAGATTCTACTCATTACAAATAGGGCTATCACAAACATCTTTTACACATGTGGGTCCCTTTCCTTCCTTTAATATATCTTTGGGATAAAAGTCCAGTAGAAACACTGTTGGATTAAAGGGCATGCACAGTTTGATACCCCTTTGGGCATAGTTCCAAATTGTTCTTCAGAATGGTTGGATCAGTTCACAATTCCACCAACAATGAATTAGTGTCCCAATTTTCTCACATCCCCTCCAACATTTGTCAATATCTTTTCTTCTCATCTTAGCCAATCTGAGAGGTATGTCAGAATTGTCTTAATTTAATCTGATCAATAATGATTTATAGCACTTTTTCATATTACTAAAATTGTTTTTAATTACATCTGAAAATTGTTTGTTCACATCCTTTAACCATTAATCAATTGGAGAATGGTTTGAATTTTTATAAATTTGAGTTAATTCTTTATATAGTTTTGAAATGAGGCATTTATCAGAACTCTTGAATGTAACTGTTTTCCCCCAGTTTATACCTTCCCTTCTAATTTTGTCTGCATTGATTTTCTGTGCACAAAATATTTTAACTTAATATAATGAAAATTATCTATTTTGTGATCAATAATGATCTCTACTTCTTTAGTCACCAATTCCTTCTTTCTGTACAGATCTGAGAAGTAAATTACATTATGTTTTTCTCATTTGCTTATGATATTACTCTTTAGGTCTAAATTATGAGCCCATTTCAACCTTATCTTGGTATATGGTGTTAGACATGGGTCAATGCCTAGTGTCTGCCATACTAACTTCCAATTTTCCCAGCAGTTTTGGATAAATAGTGAATTATTGTCCCAAAAGCTGGGGTCTTTGGGTTGTCAAATACCAGATTGCTATAGTCATTAATTATTTTCTCCTGTGAACCTAATCTTCTCCACTGATCAAGTACTCTTATTTCTTAGCCAGTACCAAATGGTTTTGATGACCCCTGCTTTATAATATAAGTTTGGCACAGCCAAGCCACATTCACTGGCATTTTATTTTTCATTAATTCCCTTGAAATTCTTGACCTTTTGTTTTTCCAGATGAACTTTGTTATTATTTTTTCCTAGATTTAAATAATTTCTTGGGAGTTTGATTGGTATGGCACTAAATAAGTAGATTAATTTAGGAAGTATTGTCATTTTTATTATGTTCAACCTACTGCAGAGCACTTGATATTTTTCGAACTGATTAGATCTGACTTAATTTGTGTGAAAAGTGTTTTGTAGTTGTGTTAATATAGTTCCTGACTTCCTTGGCAGATAGATTTCCAAGTACTTTATATTATCAATGGGTATTTTAAATAACTTTGTATCTCTTTTGTGCTTTTTGTATCTCTTGCTGCTGAACTTTTTTGGTAGTACATAAAAATTCTGATGATTTATGTGGATTCATTTTGTATCCTGCAGCTCTCCTAAAGTTGTGAATTATTTCTAGTAGTTTTTTAGTTGATTCTCTAGGTGTACCATCATATCATCTGCAAAGAGTGATAATTTGGTTTCCTCCTTACCTATTCTAATTCCTTTAATCTCTTTTTCTTCTCTTACTGCCAAAACTAGCATTTGTAATACAATATTGAATAGTAATGGTGAGAGTAGGCAAGGTTGCTTTATCCCTGATTTTATTGGCAATGGTTCTAGTTTGTCCTCATTACATTTAATACTTTTTTTTTAATTTTTATTTTATTTGCATAACATATGTGTGGGTAATTCTTCAACAATAACCCTTACATAGCTTTCCGTTACAAATTTTTCCCCCAACTCCCCACCCCTCCCCTAGATGGCAGGATATCCACTACATGTTAATTATGTTAAAATATTGGCAAATCGAATATATGTATACATATTTCCAAACTTATCATTGGTGTGCAAGAAAAATCTTATCTACACAAACGATATATCAGATAAAGGAAACACAATGTAAGCAAACATCAATCAAGGAGTATGAGAATGTTATGTTGTGGTCCACATTTCG